>JASDQU010013375.1:83541-107100 GCA_032191745.1 Picea mariana | reverse complement strand
CATGTGTTGCTCCACTACCCATGAGCATCCATAGCCCCGATGGAGTCACCAAAACATCACATACCTTGCTCTGCTGCCAACGAGCATCCATAGCCATGATGGAGGTATATGCATGTCTCCTAATTTGGTATAACTTTCCTTTCCATTCCTTCCTGTTTTATTTAGTGCATGCTTAACATTCAGTGGATGGGGAAAGTGATTTCCTTTTAGCCTGATAGGGGATGACTACCAACTATTGAGATTTATTTGAATATTTGTTTCACCTAGATACACAAATTTATCCCTTTTGGTTTTCAACCTTTAGAATTTTACACTTCACCCTTCACGTGAGCAGCTATTTAGTGTGTGAATGGTTCCTTCATTACATAGGATTTTCTCACCAGTCGATATGCAAGGATGACCGTTGATTAACCACTGTGTTAAGTCATGGTTTGACTGTTGTCACAATATTTTAAAACATTCATGATCTATATTCAATCATAGACTCCCTAGTTCAACTCATGAGCTATGAAAGAGACACAATATGACTCAAGCATATTTCCAGCGCAAAGATGCATCCTGTAAAAGATAAATAGTGGTGAGATGTTTGAATGTCATCAAATATATTGAAGAATTACAAGACAAACATGATTTATAAAATGAACCTCCTTTAAGGTAAAATATGATGAAGAAAGAAAAGAAGAGACATGTCAAATAAGGAGAAGAAATTGGCTCAAAACCCTACCACGACTAAAAAAATTAAACCTTGGAAAAATGGTGATCAACGATATGCAATCAAGAAAGAAATCAGACTGGGAAATAGATCATAAATTGAGTATTTTCAACAGCTTTAAGGATGTTCATGCATTCCAACCAACAAAAATTTTGCAGCCTTTTGATAAGACTAATCCATGTGAAAGTGTATGTGCATATTATTTTCATTCAGATCGGCTTTGGTGCTAGCGCTAGATGAGACTTGAAGGAATTGAAGGAATTTTTGGCTATGACTCTCTATGCCTCCCAACTCAAAAACTTTTCCCATTTCCAACATGCTCATATGTTCACTAGTTCAAATCATGTGTGTGATACCAACTGCACACTTGTACTTGCTTGGAAAAACTGTTCAAGGTATAAGATTGATTTCAACTTAAAATTTTCAGAAGTGAAAGTGCTTAAGAGAAACATGTGGGAAGGATCGAGAATAAAATATGAAAACAAATCTGTGAATAAAGTTCCCAGGTGTTGTGTCCTAAGGTCGTGTCAGGTTTTCTAAATCCATTTGTCTTCTTCAACTCATGTCCTCTTCTTCAAGAGAGTACATAACTTCACAAGATGGATTTGCACACATATGAAAAACACACATCACCAAGCAAAACTAGTGACCTATGATCTGAACTACTTTATTAGTTGATTTCAAACATCGTTATTTGACTCGTTAGAAAATTTGATTGAAAGGGATTTTGAATAAAATAATCCCCTCTCCTAGAAAGACATGTTCACATATATCTAATAACATAAAATATAATTGAAGCATGTATTTGGGCTGGCATGGAACACTACACCAAAAGATTAATCTTTGAAAAAATGAGGAACCATACCTATTGGGAAGCATGAAGTCAAATCATGAGTCTTACCAATTCTTGTTGCTAGGATCCCGGTAGAGAGACATAGTCAACTTATCTTGAATACTCGTTTATTGAGTGAATGTTCCTTTTCGGGCAACAAGTGACTATGGTTGTGATGATTACTAGTTCTACCTTGAAGAAGTGTATTTGAGACCATTTTCTTTATCAATATCCTAGGGGTTAGTCCTTGATTCATAATGCTATTTCCCAATTGAATATTTTCATCAAATTATTGTTGTCAAAACTCCTTCAATTGTTTCCTCCTTGAACCAGGTTGTAGATCACTCGATGATACTCATGCAAGTGAATGTACATATTGTTGTTTGGTTTGTGTTTTTGGATGAGTTTTGAAAGACTATTCTTGGATATCCTTCTCAACATAACTCTCAAAACATTGTAGATGAGTGCCATGAATAGATTCATCGAGAGTTTCATGACTTGGATCATATGTACTTTCTCATTGAACAACTGGAAATTACAATTCTATAGACAACAAAAACATCATGATGTAAAACCCCTAGTGAGATCAAGATGAAGACAACCAATCAAAAAACTTCATGAGAAAAATGAAACAAGGTCATATCAAGATAGAGAACCAATGAAAATCAATCAGTGAGTCCAAGTCAATAAATTGTGATGTGATTTTTTGAAGAGTAAATAAATAGAATGAGAAATTAGATCAAGATGGTTAAATATGAGTCAATGAGATTCAAAGGACACATTCAAACTTCAACAAATATGAAATCATATCAGTCAAGATATCCAAGTCATTAAGGGAAGCCTTCCAATCTGAAAATTATTATGCTTCTCTCTCACAATGACAAATGTATGATAAGAAGATGGGTTTCATCACTTTGAACTCATAGGACCAGGGATATGGTATCTATCTTATCACCAATTGATTGGGAAGGGTATTTGTTGTTGGAATGTTGTTCAATACTGAGAGGGGGGGTGAATCAATGTTGATTTTTTTTTCTCAAATTAAATTATTTCTTTATTAATTTACAACAATTTATCAACAAGAATGTACAAAACTCTGAATTTTAAATGTAACAATCATAAACATTGTATTTCATTTACAAGTTTCAGTTTGTAAGAGACACTAATCTATCTTATTTTGAGAACCAAATCAAGTAGACACCAATCCCATGTTTTCTAAGCATCAACTTGAGGAAACACCAATTCCTTGTAGATCAAGCTCCAACCTATAGAGGAATCCAATCCTCTTGTTTTCAAGAACCAACTTGAAGAAGCTGCAACTCCCTATTTCAAGCTTCAACCTGTTGAGGACTCTAATCCTCCCTTGCTCCCCCCTTCCACCCTCACTTCATTTGAATGTTTCAATTTCTTTCTTGGAATCTATTTGTATTTAGATCTTCTGAATTAGAATACAAAGACATCTTCCATTCATCATATCTTTCCGTTTAAATAATATTCCAATAGGTGTATGATATTTGAATCATTGTGTCTCCTTAAAAAGAGCATTGATTCAATGTTCCTCTTCATAAACTTGATATTATTTTAGGAACTAATTACTTTTATTTTAAAAAACCTGTTCAATTACAGTTTTGAACCCTTCTTTCCCTTGTCTGATTAGATATCTTAGTCTTTGATGGATCAACCCCCTTTCTATTTCGATCTCATACTTCTTCGTTGTATTCTAGGTTCCTTAATAGACAAATTTGAAACCTTTTAACATTCTCTGGTACATTTCATGTGCTATCGAGATGGATGGGTGCTAATCTTATGACCCCTTTTTCATAGAACCAAACATTGTGACCAACATCTAAACAAAGAAGGCACAAGGCCTTTTTTATGGTTTAGCTTGTAGGCATTTTTCCTATTTTTCAAGTGACCTTACCTTATAAGCAGGTGCTATCCAACATTTTAATCCTTTAGTGCCTCACGTTTTTCATATAAACCTGGTTTGGGACCGAGAGAAAGCATGCACATGGATTATCTTGGCATTAATTAGATCAACGATTAAGATACGATCAAGTATTGAGTGGATGACCCTAGCTTATCTAGGCACTTTAGATAGATCCACGGTTTGGATTTAATCAACTGTCGAGTGGAAGGTTCGCAGACTCGGGCTTATATTGGAATTAATTAGATCGATGGTTCAGATATGATCAAGTGTTGAGTGGACGACCCTGGATTATCTAGGTGCTTTAGACAGATCCATGATTTGTATTTAATCAATTGTCGAGTGGACGATTCATGAACTCATGGAATCATGCTTATCTCGTTGTTAATTAGATTGATGATTCATATATGATCAAGTGTTTAGAGGACGACCCTGGCTTATCTAGGTGCCTTAGATAGATCCAATGTTAGGATTTAATCAACCATCGAGTGGATGGTTCGTGGACTCATAGACTCCTATGTCTTCCTTTTCATCTCATATGTTATCAAAATGCATGCCCAAATTTTTCTATCTCCATAATGAACCATCCTTAGAAATTTTTAAGTGGCAGGTTTGTGAATTAGTGTTATCCTTTATATGAGTCTGACCTATAGAATATGATACTTAACCATTTTTTGGGGGGTGAAAAATGGACTCGCGGTTAGTGTTATCCTTTATACGAGTCCAACCAATAAAATATGATACTTAGTCATTTTTTTGGGGTGCACAACAGACTCATGGTTACTGTTATCCTTTATATGATTCTGACCGATAGAATATAATACTTAGTCATTTTTTTTGGGTGCACAATAGACTCATAGATTCATGAAACACTTCCTTTCAACATCCAACCTGTGAGGGTAGTATCGATGTTGTTTTATGTTCCTGTGTTGACAATTGGATTTTGAATGGAGACATAGACTTAATGGAGTAGACTTTAAAACAAGTTTGAGATATGGTGTGGAGGGAAGATGTTAATCTATCTCAATGAAAATAATGGTGACCATATTGATCCTCTTTGCATCAATGCCAATACCAACATCATATACCCTCTTTGACATCAATTTCAACACCATAACATCATGTCGAACATTCTCCCCCTTTGGCATTGATGGAAACAAAGTAAAAAACTTTATTTTAATTGAGTTTTTACAGTTTATTCTCCCCCTTTGAAAACAATGGCAGAAGGGATATTTCTTTGATCCCCCTGAGGTTATACTCCGCCTGTCCATGTACTCCTTTTTCTAATTAAGATTGTGCAATTTAATTAGATATGAAGATTACCCCCAATTTATGTCTAAGGTATTCAAAGGTACTCATGTGTAAAGGTTTTGAGAAACAACTTTTTGAGAAACCTGTTCCCTTAATTTTTTTTTGAGAAACCTGTTCCCTTAAAAAATGAAATTTGATTGGGATATGTGGGAAATGTATTGCGGCTATGGATTATTGCGAATATTGTATTCTGAGTGAGGATACTGTGAGAGAAAGAAGAGGAAGTTACAAGGAGTTTGTTGTAGGTTGTATCCCTTCATTTGCTGGATAATAATAAAGGAAGGACTTGGAAATTGATTTGGTGGACATATCCCACACTGAGTGAACCACGTATATCTGTGTCTCTATTGTATTGTGTACCTTCTTTGTTTTATTTCCGCAATTGTTATAATTTATTGCTCCGCGATCTAGTTTTTCCAACAGTGGGATCAATGGTGGAAGATGGAAAGTTTAAGGTCGAGCATTTTAACAGCCAAAACTACCAATTGTTGTTCCTGAGATTACACTTAAGGCTCAAACGGGTAATGTCAAGGCATCATAATTATAAAGGAAAATTTTAAATGGTGCTTTTTCTTCCATTAGTTATATAAGAATTAATCCTCAAATGAAAATAATGACAGAACAAGACATAGGTCGTAATTTTTCGTCTGAGTCAATTTATAAAATCAAATGATGTGAGGGAAACTTACAAAACTGTAAAACAAAATGAGGCATCAATGCAAGATGAATCTTACCTTGTTCACAGTAGAAGAAATTAAAGAATGCACCCTTGAAAGGATACGAGATACAGTAATCCAAGTAGCTCACATGTCTTGCATTTACTTATAGAAAATACAGAGGAACCAATAAAATGTGACTACAGTAGTAGAGGTACTAAATTGGAATCACTCACTTATCAAGGAATAAAATAGGGGAAACTAGAAATATGGAATACAAGAGGAAAACATAACTCAAATTGCACAAAAATTGGAATCCCTGTCTACACTTCTATTAATTCTCACAAAAGGAGAGTTCTCTCTATTACATTCAACAAGAAGCATCACGTGTTAAGTCTTCAAACTATGCATTTTTACAAAAAGATCTCAACCCTAGGCGGTTGGAATTCTCATAATTCAAAAATAATAAATATTACAATATGAGAAATTTGAATAGTTTCATTTGCATCTTCTCTGTCTCTTCGCCTATTGGCCTCTAATCATGACCTGTGTGAATGGTACGCACACATTGTCTCATTTTTCCCTAGATGTGTTGGCTTTTCCTTGCTCAACACACTGAACACATCTTCCTACGAACTGCACCACCAACTCGGAAGGCTCTGTTGTGTCATTCACCTCAAAAGTATATAACTTCCTTTCTATGTGAGGCAGCCTATCTTCCATTCTACTGGCTTCTAAAGATATATACTGTAGCTGCAGACTAGGATTGACTATTCACTTATTAATCTGGATAATGTCAATTTGTTTCAATTGCAGGATTGTGGCCCAGGCTTCTTCCATGCTCGTCTTGGAATGAAGTTAATTCTTTGCAATATCAATTTTCCATAGGGCTTATGAGATACTATCTATTTCAATGTCCAGTGACTCTTTGTCGAGTGAGGAACATGCCTCTTCACAAGATTTATTCACTTCCCAGGCTATCCTTTTACTTTCAACTAAATTGGCCTTCCAGGTTTTTAGTATTATATTGCCTCAAGTTTGCTCTGAAAGAGACAATCTAGTGGCCCTGGATACTACATCCTTTTTTGCTAATAAAACGCCCCCCTGGAATGTAACTCGAGCTGCAATGGACTCTCTCTCCTTTAGGTGAATGTTATTTAAACAATAGTATACTACCCGATAATAGTTTTGAACATCTTCTACTTTAGTAAAAATGTTTTGTTGGGCCGATTCCATCTTCTCGTGCACCTCCAATGCCCGGGCTTGGAAAATCACCATATCCACTGTCATGTTCTTAGTCAAGTTTACTTAAGCTTGCAATTGTTTAACCAACTCTTCCTGTTTAATGGCCAGTTCTCTACTTGCTTGTGAATTTTTATGCATTTCATCAAGACTAATTTCGAGTTGCTAGATTTCTTGTCTGTCATAGGCTCTGATCTAATCAAAACATTTATTCATCTCATTTCTCACACTCCGTTCCACAATATTTATTTGGTTTTGCAACTGTTTCACCAAAAGATCCTTTTGCTTCAGTTGTTCTGCTAGACTCCCAACTGAACATTGATTTGTTGTGGCAAAAGCTCCCAATGTGCATGCCACTTCCATATCAAATTCTGCGTCCTCTAAGTCCTAACCATCATATAGCGCTATGTGTCTCTTCATAGTTGAACCCTCCTTTTGGTGCATTTCTCTTTTTATCACAGACCTCCTCTTCTTGCTTTAAAAGAAGTTAAAAGGGGGCATTTCTTCAACCGAAATAGGAGTGAGATCCTCTATAAAAATTACTTCGGCATTCAGGTTCCCCCTACTGGAATGTAAAGGTGTGACCAATTTGATAGGGCTACCTATCTCAGTGGATGGTTGTTACCCTGCTGTGTTTGTAGCCGATTTGTCTAGTGTGGACAGTGATTTCTCTTCACCCTTTTTTTTTTATCAAATCTTCAACTTGAGCTTTAGTTTGATCATCTGGTGGATTTGATGATGCATTATTTGCTTTCTATGTCATAACCTCTGTTTTCTCCAAATTTTCATGAATGTCTCTTCCACTGGATCTTCATGTTTCTAATTTTTGGGTCGTAACTTCCTGTGTCGTTGGAGATGTCGGGGTTCCTCCCTGTAAGACTTTAGGCATGCTATTTCTTCGGTGTCTTTGAAAATTATAGAAATCACATAATTATTCTGGAGCTAGAGTTTGGACTCGGATCAACACTTCCTGATAAGATATTGCTCCTTGGAATATCTCATCCTGTGGGGAGTCTTCATGCTCATATATTTTCAGATTGTAATGAGCCATGTGATTTCCCACGATCTTCTAGGGATCGTGTTTCTTAAATTCAATATTAACAAGCTTAATGTTTTCCAAGGCTGCGACCTCTACCTTTGGGTGGCCGAAATCTAATAGTGAGAACAAACCAATCTGCAAAGGAAAGGCGAGCCATACTTTTTTTTGCGTTGCCTTTAGATCTTTACTGATTCCACCTACCATAGTTTGATGTACCACCTCTCTTCACACCAATTGATTTGGTAGAAACTTGGGTAAGGCATGCGAAGGGATGGAACATCCAAAAACCCTAATATAAGAGAAATGTTCTTCAATGTACCAATATGCTATTTTTCCCAGGTTGGTCACTATTTTGTCGAAAATGCTGGGAGCTAGGCACCCGTATATAGCAATATGCATCGGCACCACCACATAGTTACAAATTTCATAGAACAAATCTTTTGCTTTATCCTCCCACATCTTGGAGTGATAGAAGTGTATTTGTTTAGCGTTGGTCGGAGTCCATCTCCATCCCATCAAAGGAAATGGCGTCATGAAACAAACGACATCCATAATATAAGCAGACATGTAAAATGGGGCAGGTTTCCCTTTGGATTTCAATGACCGATATTCTGTGATTTCCCTGACCAAATTGTCCAATAATATTTTGGCCCAATCGAAGGAGTACCCCTCTGCTACCATATGCATGATTGGAACCCATGGTAATAAGAAATGAGCACAATTTTCCTTCTTGAAAAGACGACATAACATCATGGCTACATACATCATGTGAGGCTCTAATGAGGCAACAACATACATGCCATGGGTGTCTGCTCTAAATTTATGAGGACGTGAAAACCAATCATTGATCAAGTCGGGTAGGTTCTTTCCATATTGCACGCATTCATTTTTGTCGAAGTCCATTAAGAAGGTGGAATTATAAATGCAATTGGGAACTGGGGATAATTTTTACATCACCTGGAAATGCTCTGGTCAAAAGGACCCAACTGCAACCCTTTTCGAATTACAAATACTCCTGGTCGAGAGGTCGACATTCTCCAGTGCCCATCCAATCATATAATTATAAGGCATGGGCCTAGGCCGCGTTGCTATTTTATGCAACTCTGAATGAGAAACATATTTGTATCTCGTAGCTTGGGTTTCAGTCACCTCGTCGCCTGAATCATCTGGGTAGTTGATCAATTCATATTGTAGAATATTGAATACCTACGTCTAGGTTTTCACGGTGTCTATGGTTCTAGATGACGTGTCTGAGAAGACGTCTGTGTTTAGGTTTGAGATTTCACTAGAAGCTTTAGATTTTTTCCGTGGAGCCATGATATCACGAGTTCAGAACTCTGTTATCTATTATAGGAAATGCCCAAACTTATTATCTTGCTCAAACTTTCTTTTATGTGAAAATGCAAATGAAATTCAAACTTCAATATCCTTTTCCCCTAAATGAGTTGAGTTACAAATACTTTACTAACGATGCATTCACTTTCCTTAATGAAAATATTTAGGCGGTGGTAGAAGATATTATTTGAAATGATTGTCGTAGATCGATTATTAATGTCATTAATGTCTGTTGGTTCACGATTAGAAGTTTTGACAAATAACATTTGAATTTACCCGAGCTACGATTCAGCGAAAAATTAATCACAAGATAATCCTCATTAATGCATTAGTTAATCACATTTATTGTTAAGTGTTTCTTCGAATTTTTGGACCTCAGGATTTTGGTAGTTTCTCGAGACATGATCCCTGAAACGCGAAATCACGAAGTGATTAATTAATTTTAATCATGTTTTATCCAGTAAATAATCATTCTTATCTTCAAGTATTTCGAGGTTTCGTGCTTTGTGATATTTGAGTGTAGTGGATGGAAAATATCTGAACTCCAAAAGTGCGAAATTATTTAATTAAGTATTAATCGAGATTAACTTGTTTAAAACATGTTCAACTTTTTGTTATCTATGTGCTTTAGGTGTCGGAAAAACAACTTTATGGATATTTCGACATGCCACTACTCGTAATGATGTGTCAAAGATTAGGAAGGTATATGTGTATGATGACTAAGACCTTTTGAACACTTTTTGGATATTGTGATTTTGGAGTTGCTATACGGTGGAACGCCCAAAGCGCGAAACTCCAAAATCCGAAACTCTGAAGCAAGTCTCTAGAGTCTTGACCTTTTTAACATTCAGGTGGCTCCAAAATGTTTGGGAAAGAGGGATCGTTCAATCGATGAGAGAGTTGGATCGACGGTGGACCTTGTGTACTCGTTAAGGATAAAAGACAAAAAAGATTTATTATTGAAGTTCGATTTTGAGATGAAGTAAAAAGAAACAGGGTAATGTTTCAGAATTATTATTTTAAAAGTGTTCCAACACCAGTTATGAAAGATGCAGATGGAAAATTATTTATATCAGAAGGAACTATTACTACCATTGGGTGGAATAGCAAAGAAGTCCCGACCATGAAGGACGAAGAATGGGAGGTTCTTGACAGAAAGGCACTAGGAACAATATGACTGAGCATGGCAGCATCGGTGGATTTCAATATTTCGAAAGAAAAGCCAACGAAGGAGTTGATGGGTCCATTGGCTAAATTGTATGAAAAGCACTCGGCATCCAATAAAGTATTTATAATGAAGAGATTATTTAATATGAATATGTCATAAGGTGTGTCAGAAGGTGTGTATGTTTCATATCATTTAAATGAATTTAATATGGTTACTAATCAACTAAGTTATGTAAAAGTAGACTTTGATGACGAGGCCAAGGCTCTTTTGTTATTGTGCTCATTTACAAAAAGCTGGAACGGCTTGGTAATGGCTATAAGTAACTCTGTCTCTGGTTGAAATACTTTAAAATTTGATGATGTTGTTGGTGTTATCCTTAGTGAGGAAATGTGACGGAAAAGCACAGGTGAGACATCATGTAATGCGTTAAAAATGGAGAACAAGGGAAGACAAAAGGATAGAGGAAAGGGCTCAGGGAACCGCGAGAACTCTAGGAAGGGCATATCCAAATACAGACTTGGAAAGATAGAGTGCTGGAATTATGGAAAGAAAGGACATCTAAAGAAAGATTGCAGAGCTCTAAAGAAACAAAGAGATGGACATCAGGAGAAACATCATGAAGCAAATGTAATAGGTGATGTGTTACAAGATGATTTTATTATTTATGTAGATAATATTTATGAGTCTTGGGTAGTATATTTAGGGGATTTATTTCATGCCACACCCCATAAGAAACATTTTCTAGATTATGTTCAAGGTGATTTTGGACAGGTTCATTTGGGTGATGATGCACCATGCAAAATTGTTGGAATGGGAAAGGTAAAAATAAAGCAAAGCAATGGAAACCAATGGTTGTTGAAAGAGGTAAGACATGTTCTAGATCTAAGGAAAAATATAATTTCAACAAGGAAGTTGGCAAGTGAAGGTTGTATATCCATATTTACAGATAAGGTGTGGAAGATCACCAAAGGAGAGAAGGTAGGTACATTGTATTTATGTATTGGTAATACTAACTCTTCTATCTCTTTAGCTTCTATAGGAGTGGATACAACATTGTGGCATCATATGGTTGGGCACATGAGTGAGAAGGGGATGCATATACTTCACAAAAGATTTTTTTTTCTAGATCTTAAACAAATTGATTTGGATTTCTATGAGCATTGTGTTTATGGAAAACATAAGAGAGTCATATTTATCAGAGTCGGAAAAGAAAAGAAGAGTGAAAGGTTAGAGCTTGTGCATACAGATATATGGGGATCAACTCATGTATCATCTCTTGGTGGCTCTCATTATTATGTTACTTTTATTGATGATGCAACTAGAAAAAATTAGGTTTATTGCATTCGACAAAAATCTGATGTTTTTGATATTTTTAAGAAATGGAAATCTTTGGTTGAGAATGAGACATGAAAAAGGTTGAAGTGTCTCATATCAGATAATAGAGGTGAATATTGCAGAAAGGAGTTTGATGTTTGCTTTTCATACCATGGGCTTCGTAGAGAGAATACAGTTCCAGGAACACCATAAGAAAATGGCGTGTCGGAAAGGATGAACAAGACAATCATGGAGCATACAAGGAGTATGAGATTGCATGCTAGTATGCCCTTACAATGATTGGAAGATGTTGTAGATAGTGATGTTTACTTAATAAATATAGGACCTTCAAGATATTTGGATGGTAGAATTCCATAGGAGGAATGGACAGGAAAAAGGGTAAACTATTATTTTTTGAAGACTTTTGGTTGTGAATCATTTGTCCATATTGATAAAGAAAATAGAACAAAGCTTGAGGCAAAATCCAAGAAGTGTACCTTTATTGGATACAATGTTAATGATTTTGGTTATCGCTTATGGGATTATGAAAATAACAAAATCATTAGTAGTAGATATGTCATATTCAATGAGAAGGTCATGTACAAAGATCAGTTGCAGGGAAAGAAATAGGAAAAGGGAAAACCAGAATACATAGTGCTTGATGAGATCACTGAAAAAGAAATTCCAAAGGAACCAGAAAATCAAAATGTACAACAATAGGAGAAACAACTACCTCAAACTCCTGCAAATGTTGTTGGAAGATCTACCAGGTTAAGTAGACCCCCTAAACGATACTCTCCTTCATTGTATTATTTATTGTTGATTGATTCTGGTGAACCAGAATGTTATGAAGAGGGAATGCAGGTAGACACCAAAAATAAGTGGGAGCAAGGAACAAAAGAGGAAATGGATTCCTTGGTAAATAACCAAACTTGGAATTTGGTTTAGTTGCCTGCAGGAAAAAGAGAATTACATAATAAATGGGTTTACAAGTTGAAGGAACAAGATGGAGGCAAAAATCGATACAAGGTTAGATTTGTTGTAAAGGGGTTTGCACAAAAGAAAGGTATAGATTTTGATGAAATATTTGCTCCTGTTGTTAAAATGACTTCAATTAGGATCATTTAAAGTCTTGTGGTAGTAGAAGATTTACATCTTGAACAATTAGATGTAAAAACAATTTTTCTCCATGGGGATTTGGAGGAAGAGATTTATATGCAACAACCATAGGGTTATGAGGTCAAAGGGAAGGATAATTTGGTATGCATGTTGAAGAAGAGCTTATATGGCCTAAAGCAAGCTCCAAGGCAGTGGTATTTGAAGTTTGATAGATTTATGACAAAAGAAGGTTATAGTAGATGTCATTATGATCACTGTGTTTATTTTAAAAAGTTAGAAAATGGAAGCTATATTATCTTGTTATTGTATGTAGATGGCATGATTGTTGTAGAGTCTAATATACATGATATAAATATGCTCAAGAAGAAATTAGCTAATTCATTTGCAATGAAGGATTTGGGTGCTGCAAAGAAAATTCTTGGTATGAGAATAACAAGAGACAAAAAAAATTGCAAATTGACATTATCTCAGGGTGAGTACATAGAGAAGGTGTTAGAGAGGTTTAGAATGCATAATGAAAAACCAGTTAGTACACCTTTGGCTAGCTATTTCAAATTAACTAAGGAAATGTGTCCCAAGACATAGGATGAGATAGAGTACATGTCCAGGGTCCCTTATTCATCAACAATTGGCAGCTTGATGTATGCGATGGTTTGGACAAGACCAGATATTGCACATGTAGTGGGAGTTGTGAGTAGGTATATGAACAATCCAGGTACAAAACATTGGAAGGTAGTAAAGTGGATTCTTAGGTACTTGAGAGGTATTGCTACTCATTCATTATGTTTTGAAGGTTCAGACATTGTTCTACAAGGATATTTTGATTCAGATATGGCAGGTGATAAAGATAGCAGGAGGAGAACCATAGGGTATGTTTTTACTCTATCTAGAACAACAATAAGTTGGATTGAGAAACTGCAAAAGTTTGTTTCACTTTCAAAAACAGAGGTAGAGTATGTTGCTACTACATAGGCTAGTAAAGAGATGATTTGGTTACAAAGGTTTATGGAGGAATCAGGTAAGAAGCAAGAGAATAACAGGTTGTATTGTGACAGTGAGAGTGCCATTCATCTTGCAGAGAAATCAACCTTCCATTCAAAGACTAATCATATACAACTTAGATACCATTTCATACATTTTGTCTTGGAATATGAACATTTGAAGTTGGAAAAGATACACACTAGCTAGAATCCTACAAACATGTTAACTAAGGGAGTAACCAAGGAGAAACTGAGTTCCTTCTCTGTTTCAGTTGGTATTCAAGCGTGAAGATGAAGATGAGAAATTTTCTAGGTCCAAGAAGGATCACAGTCCAACATATACAACAACGGTGGAGTTGTTGAGATCAGTCTCCAAGTGGGAGATTGTTGGTTGTGGAGCCTGGTTATATTCCTGATGCAAAGTTCCTTGTTTTTAGCCGTGTTTATACCCCATGAAGACTTTACACCCTAGAAGAATGTACACTCCTCCACACGGGGGAGTGTTGGGGGGTCCGGGGGAAAGTGGGCCCTTAACGAGGGTTCGGGGGCTAATTCCCCGAAGGAAAAAATTCCTTGTAAATGTATATTGTAATTTCATAGTAAATCTAGACCATTCATTATAAGGTTGCTGATCTGATGATAGAAGTTATGTTAGGGTTTTTTTCCCTAAAAGGAAACCTTCTTTTATGAGGGAAATGTATTGCGACTATGTATCATTGTGAATATTTTATTCTGAGTGAGGATATTGTGAGAGAAAGAAGACAAAGTTACAGTGGGTGTGTTATAGGTTGTATCCCTTCATTTGCTGGATACAAATAAAGGAAGGACCTGACAATTTCTCTGGTGGATGTAGCCTACACTGGGTGAACCACATATATCTATGTCTCTATTGTATTGTGTATCTTCTGAGTTTTATTTCCACATTTGTTTTATTTTATTGCTCCATGATCCTTTTTTTCTAACACTCAAACTATGTCCTCTTCTTCCACATTTATCCATTTGTTTTGTTGCGGATTGTTGTTTATGGTGAACTCCTGGTGGTGTTTTCCCACCTTTGGTTTCTTATTCCACACCTTCCTCAAGATTCCTCTGACTTCTTTCAGACACAACCATCTAGTTAGAGATATGAAATCGAAGGGAAAATCTAGGGGTGTCCTTCTGTCAGCTTCTGATTGACTCTTTGTTTCCCCCAAACACCAAATCTGCCAGTAGTTATAACTTTTTCAACCACCAATCCTATTACCCATAAATGGTCACGTGACTCTATGCAAATCTAAGTATGTTGGAAGGTGACACATTCAATTTTGCAAGTGTAGGATGGAACAATGAGCAAGCTTCCTATTTTATTCATTGAAAACCTCTAAGTTCCACCTCACCAATTCCACTCATGAATCCCACTTGTGATATCATGGCCAGTACTCAAGGAATTTCCCTCTTTGTCATTTTTATAATGTTTTATATTAATCAACAACATAATTACATGCTTCATAATCACATTACATGAAGCCTTATCATAATTACAATTATGAGAGAAAACATGGTGTTACATTCTCGATAATTGATGTTGTCTCTACCTTTGTAGCCATTGTAATCCAGTACAAGTATCTACATCTGAGCTAATGCAAAATTTTTATCTTTCACTTGAAGTAGTTATGTGGCGTGAGAATAATTATCGGTGAGTACTCCATTTTTTCTGACTACATATTCCTCCTGAACCTGTAAATAAAATGCTTATGTGCCTTCTACTATAAACAAATCTCTTATACCATGTGAAGTTTCATGGAAACTTGACACAAAGAATCTAGCTAGTAGAAAAATCACATAAAGCTTGCGAGAGAGAAAAGAGAAAGAGAGACAAGTTTGAGAGAAATAATGAAAAGAACTATATTCAGTAATGAGAAAATAGTAAAAATACACATGATATAATCTACATGAGAAAACTAATGTGTCATAGTAGTGATCTAGAGAGATGTGAGCACTCACTGACATACTCTAGAGTGAACTGCCACCCATTCCTAGTTAACTGACCACATGATCATAAGTTAATTGAATAATCACTAGTGGAGTTAGGAGAGAATCATGCATGCACATGTGTGTCACCTTTTTGGTGATGATCCCAAGGTAACTATGCCATCCTGGTGATTATCCCAAGGTATGCATGCAACACTTGGTGATAATATCGAGGTTTCCATGCATGAATCTACTCCACTAGTCTAACTGAGGTGCTATTGACTCAATATTGAAGAGGATATGGAATCCTCATCTACGGAAGAATATCTCTAACTAGGGGCTCCCTCAACATAGACTAGTCAACTTAGGAAAAGAAATACTATGTGAGTGTGTAATATCTCCAATAGAGACAACTAATCTACATGTGTGTGAGAGAGAATATAACTTGTTTATGAGATATAATATTTTAACCACATGTTTCCTCCTTGCTATCAAGTTAAACATAGGTTAAAGTTTTAACCTTCATTCCTTGTAGTTGAGATTCACCTGGGATAACTACTTAATGAGTTGAAATACAAAATTTCTAATTAAATCATAATTAATATGTTTGACATGACATGTATAGTTAATTCCTAACATTTAACTCAGTATTATATTAGATAATCTATCCAAATATTTAAAACATAGACACCACTATCCTACACATCTTTCAACTTGTCTTTGTTATTACTAGTCAAATACAAAGAAAAAAAGTATAAATACATAGAAAAAAAGTACAAATACAAAGAACAAAATTATTCACTCACTTACAGATAACACAAAAATAAACAAAGTAACATATTCATAAGAAAGTAGGATGAACATACTTTGTGTTGACACCATTTTGAGTCTCCTAAATCCACCATTCACTTTGTGTCAGATACAAGCCCTCCTTTGATAGAGAGTTTGTAAATATAATTGGAACTGACTTGATTAAAGCCCTCAAAAATACCCTAGATTTATTCAAACAAATGCTATAATGTAAAGTTACTCAAGACATATCCCTTCTTAAATTTTTTATGAATGATAAGGAATCCCCAAATATTTGAAGTTTTGTTTGAGCATGCTTAACCACAAGAGTGAGTGTTAACTTCAGTTCCATCAATTTTTCCAAATTGTTATTGGTCACTCCAAAATAAGATTTGAATATAATAGAATGATTATTCGATAGAAGGATAACGCCACTTACCCTCCCCCCCTCCCTCCCCCCTCCCACCCAAAGGATCACCTTGTGAAGCCCCATCAAAATAAGCCAAAGCCCCAGATCTATCAATAGCCTCTTCAAAAACATGCATCTGAGGCTTTGCAACTTTTTTTTATTAAAGGATGATACGATATTGAAGCTTTGGGTTTCACATTTAATTGGAGTACTATCCCTATTATAAAAATAATTTGAATTTCTTGCTAGCTAGATACCCCATGAAACAATAAGGGGTAAAGCTCTAAAATTATTTGTAGCAATATTTCCTACACACATTTAAAGATATTTCTCCATAGAATCCCTAGAATAGGCATCCTTTAGCCTTGTGAAATTTTACCCCCTCAGTTCTAGGAGTAACTAGAAGAGAAATTTTTCTCCATGATCCACATTACAGACAACATATCCAATGATGTCATTTCGGAATCTCCATAGAAAGTTTCCCACAGATTCCTTCCATTACATTCTCAACTCAACTCACTCATATGACTTGGTGCAATACATACTCAAGTACATCATTCTGACACTTCATATTGAGTGATAATGTTTATACTTGAGGAATGAAAGTGGTGATCATGGGTTGATTTGGATAATGAATCATGATTCTTTAGAGTTGTGATTTTTTCCTTGTCTCACCTTGGTGGTCATCATTATCATTTCCTAGTCAAGTGTTATCACTCTTGGGAAAAGTTGTACTACTAGGGAGCCTTAATAGTGGTAACATGTGCATATCCTTTACCATAAATGACACATTCCGTCTATCACCAATTCATTTTCCTTTCTTTTGGGATGGTTGTTACATGTATCCTAAAAAGGTTTGTGCTTCATAATCCCATGAGAATAAGGGGCTTGAAAGCTCGAGGTTGATGCAACTTTATAAAAAACCAATATAGAAAGAGAGAAATACCTAATTCAAAATGCAAGGAAAAAAACAAAAAAGAAAAGAAAAATATTAAAAACTAAGAAAAGAAAGAAGCATGATCTCTACCCCCTCGCTAAGAGGCCATCACCCCAAGTCCTATGCAATGAATTCATATTTTATTAAATGAATTAGAAAATCAAATGTCAAAATTCAAAAAAAAAGTTTGAATCTATAAAGAAAAAAGAAAACAGGGGTTTGGAAAGACACATTCTTGAGGAAAGGGTACCTCATTGTCTAAGCACTCCATCTACAAAGGCGCTCATGAGGATGAATATTATGCATGGCTTTGCATGTTAATGACATCCACCCCATGATGTAAATCCAAATCCATATCACTACCATTTAATATTCTCCTTGATGGGTTCCCTGGAAAATGTCTATTGATCTGGATACCATAACACCTAATAGGGGCTAATAATGACCCTCCCATGCCTAGTCTTGAAAAATTGTATAATTTTGTAAGCTAGTGTGAAGTTTGAAGAATATATTGTATGAGATATATCTAATGGATTTTGTATTAACATGACTCATTTTATATGTTATGTTTGGATTGTGTAAGGCTTGCCTCTAGTATTCATGATGCATATTGGACCACATGAGAGCCTCCTCAGATGATGGTTGCACATAGTTGCATGCTTGGTTGACACTTGGATTCTTTGGAGGATGTTGAGGGGATACTACCCCACTTTTATGAAGGCCACCCCCACCACTTGAGAGAGGTCATTTGATACACATGGGTATGACCTTGAGCTCATTGATGATGGGACATTGCATGCATGATGATGATGGATTGATGGGACATTTCACCTTCTATGGAGGATGTTGAACCCTTGCTTGAGATTGTTTCACTTGGAGATATGATGTGGTAACTTTCCATGGATGATAAAACCCTTTCATGATGGGACATTTCACTTTGATGATGGGCCGTTGCACCTTTTGATGATGGGGCACCTTGATGTGATGTTTGGGGCTTCTTGATGATGGTATGGAACCTTTCGATGAGATGTAACACCCCTTGGAGGCATGGGGCACCTTTATGTGATGTTTTGGGGCTTCTCTACGCCTATTGATGAAATGTCACACCCTTTGGGTGATGAGGCACCTATTAAGATGAAAAGTTGCACCCTTTCATGGTAACTTTTCACTTAGATCTCTCATATAAAAAGAGAATAATTTCTCATTTTGTAAATCATTTCTACTTGTGGACATTTTTCACTCTTGTCTACTTCTACTTTCTTTATTTCATGAATAATTCTATGGATGGTTAACTAGGGAGACTTTTTCAGGAGCTAAGTTTGTGGATCTTCTACTACTACTTGGATGATGTGGAAATTATGGTTTTGATTGAAAGATGTTTTGAGTAAGTGTTCTATATTCATCTTATGGTTAATTTTATGGATGCGTTTTTAGATTAATGTTGTTTCTCTATTGGTGGTTCTTCATCCTTTTGGATAATTATTGAATAGACCCTTCTTGTCAAAAATATTATAAGGTTTACTAGTGGAGGAACCTTCCTTTTCATCATCCCTTAATATTTTAGGAGGACTTCCTAGGGTTGGTAGTGGACAACCTATAATCCTCACCCTAAAATAATCCACTTTAATCTCCCAAAGAAGAATCTCTATTTCACCCCATATGCCAAAAATAGTAGGCACTAGTCTTTTTCTCCCTAATAGTCAATCATTACTACTGAAGTTTACTACTTTAGGGTTAGGGTTATGGTTTATTTGCTGAAAAAACTATTTCCAACATGCTATAGTGGGAAAACCCACTATGTACTACACTAGGGTTCAACATGTAGGCAGATCTAACCATCTAAAAGTCTCCTAATTTTATAACTAGCCCGAATATACCCCACATTCATGCATGAAATACAAAGTGAAAAGATCAGGTAACTTTACCTTTTACTTTGCGTCGGGTGTTGATCCTCTCGTGTCTGATAGCTCCGTTGACTACAAGCCTCCTCCCAAGGATGGCCTACATTCACAAATAGATAACAAGAAACTAAAAACATGCATCTCGTATATAAATCATGGATTAGATGTTAGTATAAGACATAAATCAAATACAAATATTGGACACATCATATTTTGGGACAAAAAAAGTATTCCTTTTATTGATATCACAATGTTTACTTACAACAAAAGTCGGCGACTACTCCACAATACTGGTCCAAGCTCCTCTTCACCAAGATCCAACTGTGCTTCCATGTATCTTTATCCTCTCACACTTCTTCTAGGGAAATGGCATAGGCTTACAATGGAGGAAAAATGCAAGAAGGGAAAATTCTGATGCAAATCTCACAAGGTGGCTGCAATTATTTGGGGCAAGGAGGGGATGTGAAATGGGCAGAGTTTAATTGTTATTATGCTTGGCTTAGGAATGAGACCCCAAAACGTCCTTTTATATGACAAAAGGATGGTTATTCGGTTGGGTGACGGGCTATGGGCAGTGGGAAAGTTGGAAAACTACCCAATAGCCCGTAATCTCAACAAATTCCTTGCAACTTTTTAATTTTTGCAACTTTTGTGGGTATACGAGGGATGTAATGGTGAAGCTAGCGTATGTACATGAGTTGTAGTGGTGAAACAAGTGTGTGTATGTGGGAAGTAGTGGTGCAAGGTGCATACATCTTCAAAAATAGGGTTTTTAAGAAGAGATTCTCAGTGATGGCTTGACAAAAATAGCAAGAGGCCCTGATGCCAAGTATGCATGTATGGTGCAATTTAGGGTTATAATAAATTCCCCCTAATGTGTGAGGTCATAAGAGAATCTGATGGCCGAAATACATTACAAAATCTTCACCAACGTACAAAACGAGTGAGCCCGTGACCAGAGTTCGTGAGGTGACATCTGCAAAAATAACAATTGTCTCACTGAGGCGGGCATACCCATGATCAGGATGAAATAAATCATGGATACCAATCAAATACACTACAGATCCATGTCATATAACTATATAAGGTGTAGCCGCAAGTAATGCACAATGGATCTACATCTCAAAATCAAAGATATACATGTGTAGTATCCATCTTCAAGAAGTCAATGATGCCTGATGACTGGAGACGAGGCCTTCATAGCTCGAGAAACAACTTCAAGATATTCAAAAATAAGGTAGGAGTGTAATGTGAGTGTACAACTTCACTACCCAAAGGTCTTCGACGACTCGTCGGGGAACAAATAAGAGGATCTTGGTGATCAGGCATAGAACTTCATTGATTTCAAACAAGGAATTGATTGGACTTTGGGGATGGTCAGGCATGAGGTTAAGAGACAAACTACAAAAAGGATGACTCAGGTAGGGTAAAAAATCCCTTGGAAAATATCACAATAGATGATCAGACTCAGGCAACATGACATTGACATAAGTTCACGATGTAGGAGGCAACACAAACTCTCCATGTGTTTGGAAGAATAACCAAATGGAGGAGGACACAACTCTATGTAGTGAGAACAAATTCCTAAGGTCATATTAAATCCCAATGATTGACAAATAAATGAAAGGATGTGCTTTGTCTAAGGGTGACTCATTGTGCTGCCATAAAAAGAAAATAAATTTCCCGTCCTCTTTTTGGGGTATTTTTTTTTATTCTTTTGTCTTTTTCAATATTTTGAAGAGATTGAAAAATAATAAAATAATGCTACGTTACAAAGGAGGAACGAGTGTCACAAGCATACTAGTTCCAAGCGCAAGGAACATACTAATGCTCATAGCAAGGAGACATGTGCAGGGAAAGGACACTCAGGGAAAATTCCTCCATGGGTCAAGGTGTTGGGTCACTGAGGCAAAGTGCTACAAGGCTTGCGTATAAGGCATGCTTCAAAGGTTCAGTTGAGAGAAACATGGAGCCAGAATTAGGCCAAAGACACAGAGATGCAAATGCGATTAGAAAGACACGATGAAATCCCCTTCAATGTATTTTTCATGAGCCCAGAGAAGGTAAGCTCGGTATTTTTTTCACGTTTAGAGAGTCTGAAAAAACGTAAAAGAAGACTCCACTGGGTTACCTTTCTCGAAGGTAGTCTAGTCGATTCAAAAAAGGGGTAAACTAGCACCTAAAAGACGTATATTCAAAACCATTTTAACGAGTGTGACAAAGACAAGATTACTCAACAATCTTTTCAATTTTAAGGAGTTTGAAAAGAGATTAACTATGGACTCACAACCTTTTTCTAGATTTAGTCTCCTTAGCCCGAAAAAGTATAAAATCTACTTAGGAGAACTCTCCTGGCGAGATGAATCTTCTGAGGTGTACCTTTTTCCTCCTTAATCTACAGGCCAAAAAAAGGGGTAAACTCATGCCAGTAGATGTTTTTATAAACCAATTTAATGAGTGTGAAAGAACAAGGTCACTCGACGATCTTTTCAATTTTAAGGAGTCTGAAAAGAGCTTAACTATGGACTCTGTAGGGGATGTTCTTCTGGACCAACTTAACGAGTGTGAAGGAACAAGGTCACTTGACAATATTTTCAATTTTAGGGAGTCTGAAAAGAGCTTAACTATGGACTCCATGGGGGTTCCTTTTTCGTAAATTTAATCCCTCAGGCCCGAAAAGGGGTTAAACTTATACCTGAGAATACTCTTCTAGTGAACTAAAGTTCCTATAGTATACCTTTATTCATAAAATTGACCATCTAGACTGAAAAAGGGGTAAACTACCGCTGGATAGACGTGGCTTCAAATTTTAGTTTGGCAAGCGTGAAGGACAACAAGATCGCTCGACAATATTTTCATGTTTAGAGAGTTTGAAAAGGGATTAAAAGAAGACTTGTTTTCTGGGAGTCTCGAGGGTGAGGCTAAGAGTGATGAGACATTAGAAATATGAGGCTCAATCTCATAATCATGACATGAACAACAAGGACTCCCGGACCTAAAGTCATTTACGATGGCATGGACACCAAAATGAAACCGGTATCTACCTATGGAATCCATGTAAAGGTAGGCTCTACCACCTCACCATGGCACTTCTAAAATAGTAATGACTGTTCTGTGTCACAGTTCGGTCAGATCGATCCTATGGAAAAGAGGAAAATACAACGAGATGCAAAAAGTGGAGGTGGAATCCTAACTTAAATGAAAAAAGTTGGAAAAATGACTTTAACCAAAGAATCTCTAAAAGTGACCCATCTCCAAAAAGTTTTTCAAACCAAAAGTGAAGTGTATCGTAACAATATTCTGATGATAGAGGACTACCCCTATGCCGGGATCAACTTTTCCAAGGATCCAGACATGCCTGTACCTCCTAGACCTGAGCGAGGAGAGATGGGTATATTTATTTTTTAAAGTTATTTAATTTTTAATTTCTTTTTATATATATCATTTTTATGTGTACCAGAGTACCTGACAACTATGTATCTGTTTATGTATATATGTGGGACCAGTGCATCCAACGAACTTCTCGAGGACCAGGCGATGTCCTCGACCAGAGGTAGTTCCAGCTGCAACTACCTGACCAACAACAGTAGGAGCAGGGGGACCTCCAGCTGGAGAGTCTGAGAGAGTTTTGAGATGGGTGGAGCGAAACCTTACCGCGCTCACTCGTGCAATCCCCATGGAAGAGATCGAGGATCTCCCGCCATCTATGCAACCTCATGTAGTTGGAGTTCCATGGACTTGGGTCCAGCTCTTCCGGCGTTTGAAAACCACCATTTTTCACTATGGTAGGGCCAATAGGCCCCGTGCTTAGCTAGGGTAGACCACTTACGTACCGAGGGAATTCTTTGTATATTTTTGAGGTCATAAGCCCTGTGATGTGTACTAGACATATTATTTTTTGAGGCACTGTCGCCCACCTATGTACTCTGATACTTTTG
>JASDQU010013375.1:5986-72139 GCA_032191745.1 Picea mariana | reverse complement strand
AACTGATTCACCCCCCCCCCTCTCAGTTGTCCAACAATTGGTATAAGAGCTGACCCCTTTTATCTGAGGGTAGATCCTAGAGCTTAAACATGTCAAGCCATGAAGGAAATTCAACCAATAAGGCCCCTCTATTCAATGGAACAAACTTTGCCTTCTGGAAAGTTAGAATGAGAACTTACATAATGGCTTTAGGTGTAGATGTCTGGGATGTGGTAGATACTGGTTATGTAAATCTAGTTGTACTAGCTAATAAGGATGACAAGATAGAATTTAGCTTCAATGCTAAGGATATGAATGCTATCTTGAGTGGGCTTGCAGAATCATAATTCGTAAAATTTATGCACCTAGGAACTGCCAAAGAAATGTGGGACAAACTCATTAGCAGTTATGAAGGTAATGAGAAGGTAAAGGATGCCAAGCTTCAAATCTATAGAGTAAAGTTTGAACAACTGAATATGAAAGAAGATGAAACTGTTAGAAAATACTTTCTGAGAGTTGAAGAACTGGTAAATGCAATGAAAGCACTTGGTGAAAAAATTGAGGAACCTTCTTTAGTTCAGAAAATTTTGAGATCTATACCAGATAGGTTCAACCTGAAGGTTTCTGCTATAGAATAAGTTAATGATCTAAAAACCTTGGAGTTTGATAAACTTCTAGGAACATTGACTGCATATGAAATGAGAATAGTTAAAGATAAACCCACCTCCAGAGAAGCATCATTTAAAGCAGACAAGAATGAGGATTCTAAGCCTGATGAAATTGAAGCAAAATTTGTGAAGAGACTGAAGAAGGGATCAGACAAATACAAAGGTAAACTTCCTTTCAAATGTTTCAACTGTGGTAAGATAGGTCATTTTGCAAATAAATTTCCTCCCAAAGGAAAGGATCAGACATGTGATGATGAGGAGAAGCACAAACTCATAAATTTATTTAAAGAGAATAATTTTAAGAAGAAAAGTATTTGTGTAAACAATGATGATGATCCTTCAGATAATGAAGACAATGAATCCATTGAAGATAAACTAAATGACTTCATACTTATGGCCAAACAGGATTATGATATTAAAAGCACAGGAAGTGAGGCTAATGAAGAAGAAACTGTGGTTGATATGGAAGGAGAAATGATTAGTGCACTGGAAGAGATTGACAGACTCAAAATTAAGAACAGAAAGCAAAAACAATTACTGATATAGTTCGTGAAAGACAGTAAACAACCTGATGAAGACTTTTCCCTGCTAAAAGTAGAATTAGAAGAGGCAAATAAAATCGAGGACATTCTGAAACAACAATTATCAGAAAGGAAGGCAAGATGTAAAGCTCTGGAAGAAGTAGTGAAAACTAGGAAAGAGTTGGAAAAGTTTCAAGCCTTGTATCATCATAATCTGTCAAGTATCAAAGCCTCAGAAGGATTAGCCACCATTCTGAATCAACAAAGGAATCCAAAGTTGAAAACTAGTTTGGGTTATGAAGAGGGATCAAGTAGTGGTCAGCCAAGAAACAAAGAATCCATCAAGTTTGTCAAATCTACAACCAATGACAACAACAAACCTGTAGAAACAAAGGAAGACAATCAGCTGCCCAAGAGGAGTAAAGAAAAAGGTGTCAGGACTGAATCTGTAGAACAAAGAAATAATGCACTCCTGCTCATGGAAATCATCAGCATTGAAGAAATCGACCTGTTCAAAGAAGACAACCATTTTCCAGGTACCAACGTTTTTTATACGGATATTGTTTCTTTTGTTCTAACTTTGGTCATAAAGCTGTAAACTGTTCTCTAAAATTAAATTATGAGCAATCAAGACATTCAAGGTATAGATATCTTCCACGACAAAGAATGATACAACACAAATCACCACAGACTACAAATCACTTGATGGATGGGAAAATGACACAGGTTAAGCATAACAATCGTTATGATTCTTTATTCAATGAACCAGAATGTTACATCTGTCATAACTATGGACATAAATCTATTGACTGTCGCTTAAGGAACTATGAACTAGATTTGAATTCCCCTGTTGAAAATGTCAAGGTTTGGAAGAAGAAAGAAAGTGACAAGTGTGGATTAGTTTTTTTAGCTCAAAGACAAATGAAACCTTGGTATATAGATAGTGGATGCTCCAAACATATGATGGGAGACAAAGGTAAGTTTCTATCTCTAAGTGAAAGAAAATCAGGAAACGTAACCTTTGGAAATGATGCTCCAGGTAAAATAAAGGGTAAAGGGATGGTGAGTTTAAGTAATGGAAAAGGAAAAGCCCAAGATGTTCTGCTTGTAGATGGGTTGAAACACAATCTGCTCAGTGTAAGTCAAATGTGTGACAGAGGATGCGAAGTGGTGTTCACATCCAAGGACTGCAAGATAAAGTCTACAAACTCAATACAAGTGGTGGCCAAAGGCATAAGGATAGAAAATAATGTATATGTGCTGAAAGAAGATAGAGAAGAGTGTCATCTAAGAAAACATGATGAAAGCTGGTTATGGCATAGGAGACTTGGACATCTAAACTTTGACCGCTTAATCAAGCTCAAAAATCTTGAGGCAGTAAAAGATCTTCTGAGAATATCAAAACCCCAAGATTCTATGTGTAAACCCTGCCAAGTAGGAAAGCTAACCAGGACACCGTTTAAGTCCAAGAGCTTTATTTCAACAAAGAAACCACTCCAACTAGTTCATATGGATTTATGTGGACCATGAAGACAGGAAGGCACAAGGAGAGAAAACTACTTCATGCTGATTATTAATGATTACTCCAGACTTACTTGGGTTGCCTTTCTCAAGGAAAAAGCTAAAGCATTTGAGAAGTTTAAAATATTTAAGGCTTTAACTGAGAATCAAACAGGCAAGAGTTTAAAGGCAGTAATATCAGGCAGAGGAGGAGAATTTGTGTCAAGTGATTTCAAGGAATTCTGTGATACGCATGGGATCAAGAGAGAATACACAATCCCAAGAACTCCACAACAAAATGGAGTAGTGGAGAGGCAAAATAGAACAGTGCAACAAATGGCCAGGTCAATGATGAATGAGAAGAACATTGGTCAAACCTATTGGGTAGAAGCAATACACACATCAGTCCATGTTCTTAACAAAGCCCACCTCAGACCACAAAGTGACAAGACACCTTATGATCTGTGGTATGGGAGACCTGCTTCAATCAAACACTTCAAAGTCTTTGGGAGTAAATGTTACATAAAGAATAATGATGAGAACCTTGGCAAATATGATGACAGGGCTGATGAAGGTATCTTCTTAGGATATGCTACAAACAATAAAGGATACATATGCTATAATAAGAGGCTGCATAAAATGGTTGACTGTATTGACGTAAAAGTTGATGAAGGAATCCCAGCAAGAGAGGTGTACAATAATGAGTCTTCTACAGAGGACACAACTAACGCTAAATATGAACAGGCCCAAGAATTAGAAAACAAAGACTCTAAATCAGATGAAGACATAGATACTTAGACAGACTCAAATCAACAGGCAACTTCAAATTCCTCCTCCAGAATCACTCAAAAGAATCATCCTGCAAGTCAGATAATTGGTGAAAAAGACAAAGGTGTACAAACCAGGAGAAAGATAATCAAAAACACCGAGCAATCACATATAGCTTTCATATCCATGCTAGAACCCAAGAACTTTAATGAAGCTAGCAAAGATGACCATTGGGTTAAAGCAATGAATGATGAACTTGATCAGATTGAGAAAAACAATACGTGGGAGATGGTTCATAGACCGTAAGGTAAATATATCATTGGTTCCAAATGGATCTTTAAGAATAAGTTGAATGAACAGGGACAAGTTGTCATGAACAAAGAAAGATTGGTCTGTAAAGGCTATGCTCAAATAGAAGGACTAGATTTTGATGAAACATTTGCGCCCGTAGCAAGGTTAGAAGCTATCATAATATTTCTTGCCTATGCTTGTCATAAAAGGTTTAAAGTCTATCAAATGGATGTCAAGTCAGCTTTTCTAAATGGAGATTTAAATGAACAAGTCTATATGGAACAACTAGAGGGTTTCAAATTGTCTGATAACCCTGACTTAGTATGCAAGCTGAAGAAAGCTTTATATGGGTTAAACCAAGCCCCTTGTGCCTGGTATCACAGACTGGATACGTATCTCAAAGACAAAGGGTTCAAGAGAGGAACAATTGACAACAATCTATATATCAAAATAGAGGGTAATGATTTGCTCATTGTGTTGGTCTATGTAGATGACATCATCTTCGTATGTAATAAGGATTCATTGGTAAAATGGTTTGCTTCTTCCATGGAGTCTGAGTTTGAAATGTCTATGATAGGTGAACTGTCATTTTTTCTTGGTCTGCAAATTACTCAGAGGTCTGAAGGGATGTTCATTTCTCAAGAAAAATATCTAAGAGAAATGTTGAAAAGTTTTCAAATGGAAGATTCTAAACCTGTGGGCACACCTATGGTTACTGGATGAAAATTAAGCAAGGATTATGACTCACCTGATGTTGATGAAAGTTCATATAGGTCAATGATAGGCAGCCTGCTGTACATCACAACATCTCGCCCAGACATAATGCATGCTGTTGGAATGGTAGGAAGATATCAGTCTGCACATAAACAAAGTCATTTGCTAGCTGTTAAAAGGATATTCAGGTATTTGAAAGAAACAATGACTTATGGTATGTGGTATCCCATAAATCAGAATTTTTAGTTAACTACTTAGTCAGATGCAGATTGGGCAAACTGTGTTGATGAGAGAAAAAACACCAGTCTAGGAGCATTCTTCCTGGGTGACTCATTAGTAGCATGGTTTAGTAAAAAGAAAAGTTCCATTTCTTTATCAACTACAGAGGCAGAGTACATTGCTACTGCTACCTGTTGCACTCATGTATTATGGATGATTTAGACACTTGCAGACTTAGAGGTAAAATACGCTGCACCGATCCCAATTCATTGTAATAACACTAGTGCCATCAGTGTGTCCAAGAATCCTGTATTCCACTCCAAGACCAAGCATATCCACATAAAATACCATTTTATGAGAGAGCATGTCACCAATCAGATTGTTCAGGTCCATTACATTCCAACCACAGAACAAATTGCAGACATCTTTACTAAACCCCTAGCCAAGACACCATTTGAATACCTCTGACAGAAGCTGGGTGTCATCCCGTCTCACACCTAAGAGAGTCCATCCTGTTAGGGGGAGTTCTGTATTGATTGAATATATTATACCTCCTAAAAATACTACAACAGCTCAGGGGGAGCATGTTTTCTTTGACATTGATGTCAAAGGGAGAGAAAAGGAGTGGTCTGGACCGGATGCTATAGTTGGAGGTCCAAATAAATTAGCACAGTCATTCAGGGTTGCCATCAATGCCAAAGGGGGAGATTGTTGTGATTATCATTGATGGCAGGTGTGATTGTCATTGATGGAAAGATTAGAGTATGCAACGATGGAAAAACAAGGACAATGAAAGCCCGTGAGGAGAAGCGACAATGATCTTTGGATCCCGTTGAGAATTCTCGATGAATGTTAGATCTGAGCCTGAGGTCCGACCGACATTGGATCCAGGAGAACCTGCACGTTCTTTAAAGAGTAAGGTGAAGCGGGGTTGCAAAATCCCGAAGGCAGGAGGACAATTTAAGATACTGGGATTTGGAAGAGTCAAGACTCTTCATCACCAGGAGTCCCAGAATCGTGAAATGCGAAACCCCAAAAACACGAAACCTGAAATAGGCACACCAACAAAGAATTTCGTAGACCGGGAAATAACTCCATTTCGGAGTCCCAGATACCGGGAGTTGAAGTGTCGAAACACTTCATCACATGAGTGACGAAATGTCGAATTGCCGAAATGCGAAACGTCGAAATCCTGAAATAGGCACATCAACCGGAGTTTTGAATACCAGGAGATTAAGAAGTCAAGAGTCGAGACTCTTCAACACAGGAGTCCCAAAGTCGCAAAATGCGAAATGCCGAAATCCTGAAATAGGCACACCAACAAAGAGCTTCGCAGACCGAGAAATAACTCCATTTCGGAGTCCCAGATACTGGGAGTTGAAGTGTCGAAACACTTCACCATAGGAGTTCCGAAATGTCGAATCGCCAAAATGCGAAACAATGAAATACTGTATCTTTGATTTGCCTCCATTTAGGAACTTTCTATACCAAAAGTTGGAGGAGTTAAGAGCCGAGACTCTTCACCACAGGAGTCCCGAAACGGAGAAATGCAAAACACCGAAATGTCATTGATCCGACTCCATTTCAGAGTTTTGGATATCGGGACTTGGAGTCGTCAAGAACTCTCACATCAAGAATGATGAAATCACGAAGAGATCTGGACCGTCGAATCATCAAGAGTGTGGACCATCGATCCAACTCCATTTCGAAGGTTCAGATACCGGGAGTTGGAAGAGTCAAGAGTTGAGACTCTTCATCAAAGGAGTCCCGAAATTCTGAAATGCGAAATGACGAAATGCAAAATGTGAAAACACCTTTTTGGTGTAGGCCTTGGTCACTGTCGATGGTCACATCGTCGAAGAGCTGTAGAGAAGAGCTTGAAGAGACAAGCTTCATTTCAGAGTTTGGGACATGGAGAATCGAGACTCTTCACCACAAGAATGTCGAAATTCCAAAATGCCGAAATGCGAAATAAACGCAAGATCCTACGGATCCAATCCAACGGTGTAGGTGAATTTAAGTTTGATCGTAGGGCTACTATTGCACTTCTGAGTGTAACTGCTAGAAACGACTGATGGCTTCTGCCAGAGGAATCAAACAGGCCTCAGTGTGATCGCCAGAGAAGATGAAGAGGCTCGAAACATCTTCCAGTGGAATGAAGACTATTCTTAGAGGTGATTGATAGATGGAAGAGTGTTGAAGCCTGTAACTATAATAGAGAGGATCAACTCGACTTTGATAGAGAAAACAAAGAGTCTCAACTGCGAGACAGGCTAAGGAATCTCAATATAACGCCCAATGATGATGGACACATGGGTTAAACAACTAGATAAGCTGAAGAGTGGCCATGATGATCAGACAGAGCACTCGACATGGACAGAGCATGCAGAAGCATGGTGAGATAGCATGCACAGAGACTATAAGTATGTAGAACAAAGAAGAGATGAGGGTTGCTGTTGTTCATAGTGATCAAGGAGTGTAGAAGGAGGAGTGTGCAGCAATGGAAATATAGAGGAGAGGAATGGTGCATTGAATGGACATGGCACACAGAGCATAAAAGGCAGAGGCACAAAAAGCGCAAGGCATGTGTGCAACAAGACAGTGAGACAATAAAGGAAGGTTGAGGTGCTCTTGTAGAGAAAAACAGAAGATCAGAAAATGCAAGAAGATGCAGACAGAGAGACACTGATACATGAGAGCATAGCAACATAGCAGAACAATGATAAGCCTAGTAAGCCAATGATAAATATTGTATCACTATGATAAATTTATATATAGCAAACTTTATATGTTAGGGTGGAGAGGAGGTGATAGGGAGGACTGATGTCCTCAGAGGTTCAAGTGGGTGCTTGAACACAGGGAGTTGTAGCTTCCATCTGGTTGCAGCCAGAGAAGCCAGGGTGGCAGGGTGGTGCAAAGGAGAACTGTTGTTCTCTGTTATACAGGTTGGTGCCTGTGTGACTGGAAGTTGGTGCTTCCATCCAGTTGGTGCTGGAACACTTAGGGAGTTGGTGCTTTCTTCTAGTGGGTGCTAGAGAAACCAGGGAGTTGGTGCTTCCTTCTAGTAGGTGCTAGAGAAAACAGAGAGCTGGTGCTCTCAGCAAGTTACGGATTACAAAATAGAGGTTGAAGCCTCATTATGAGGTGGTTCTCATAGGTATGATAATGTACATAATGTAAAGAATACTTATCATATAAAGAAGAAGAGGTTTTTACCCTTTATGGGTTTCCTCAGGAAATATCTATCTCTGTGTATTCCTTATGTGTGAATGATGCTGAATGTTCTATTGCTTACTTCCCTGCATTATGGTGATTGTCATTGAGTTCTCTGTAAAGAATTTAAAATAAGCATAATTGTTTAAGCATGGTAACAACTGATTCAACCCCCCCCCCTCTCAATTGTCCAACAAATTTGACTTGGCAGAATTGATCGTTCGTTGCAGAATAGTCTTGAGGCACTTATTCACAACTTCCACCTAACCATTTTCTTGTGGATAGTAGGGTGATGAATGCTCTTGCCTCAACCCAAGCTTTGACGTTAACTTAGACATCATTTTTTTTTTTCTGAAAGTCACTGCCATGGTCAGTGACAATCTCCTTCGGGATGCCGAACCTTGCTATTATTTGATTGAAAATAAAGAGAGTCATTGTCTCGCCATCATTATTGAACGTTGGCATAGCTTTGACCCACTTTGTGAATAAGTCTATTGCTACGGTGATATATCGATTTGCCCTGGTGATGGTCGAGTGACATGTAGTGAAATCAATCCCCCACTTGATGAAAGGACGAACAATAATGACGGGAAACATGGGAGCGGGGTGTGCCCTCATCTTCCGAGAGAATATCTGACATAGGTGGCACTTCTTGACCGATTCAGTGCAATCCTTGATTAATGTTGGCCAAAAGTAACCGGCTCGTAGAATATTTTGTGTTGTTACCAACCCAAACAAATGACCACCACATGCTCCAATGTGGCAGTTGTTAAGAACAAATTATGCTTCTTCATGAGTGATGCACCGAAAAAGGATGCAATCTACACCTCGACAATACAAAGTGTCATTGAGTATGAGATATTTTTTTACCTGATGGCATATACATCGACGCTCATCGCAAGAAGAAGAGGTGGGGCACTTCAAAGTCTGGAGATAGACTAGTATATTTCCATACCAGGGGTCCGAAGATGAAATACGAAAAATATCTCCTTTAATTGGTGATTCTTCGAGCGTAACATCACCTGATTCGACTGAAAGTTTTGAAATAAGTTCCGTAAAGACCAGTGACCTTTTGGATTTCGTGGAAACAAAATCAAAGTCAAATTCCTGGAGGATAACGATCCATCTACTGATCTTTCCGCCGATGGCGCGTCGTGTCAACACGTATTGAAATTGATTCACAATGGCAACGCCGGTGGTATTACGAAGCAAAATATAATGACGGAACCGCTGGACAACATGCATTGTTGCCAACGCAAGCTTCTCAACATGGGAGTAGTTGAGTTTTGGTCCAACCAGGCCTCGACTTAGGTAATAAATCACATGCTCTTCAAGAAGATCATCCTCTTGAACCAAGACCATACTGATGTTCGACTCTGCAGTGACCAAATACAATAAGAAATATTTATTATAATTTGGAGGTCGGAGCAGAGGGAAAGACGTGAGGGCGCGTTTCAACGCTTCGAAAGAGTGCCGAGTGACTTTGTCCCAATGGAAAGGGACTCCCTTATTCAGTAAACACATGAAGACTTTAGTGATCTGTTGGGTCCGGGATATGATCACTTTTATGATGGTTATTATGCACTTTTGCCACATGTACATATGTGTTTTTCATATTTTGAAGGAGTGTTATGAAGAATTTTATGATAAAATGGTATGATCAACATAAGGTACGTATGATTCATGTTAATGATTGTATTAAGCATAATTTATCATGTTTTCATGCTTCCAAAGATCTGATTCACATTTTTTGATGTTACAGGATGAAAATGCATTACATTTATGCTTCCCGCACTTGATCCGGTACTCATTCTAGCACTTGTTCAGACACTTGATCCAACACTCATTTCGACACTTGATCCGACACTCCATCCAACACCTYTTCCTACATAAAAATGAAGGGTGATTTGGCGGTTATGGTATTGGCGGCCAATGGGGGGTGAATCAGAGATGTGGGTTTTGTTCATCCTTATCCCCTCCAGCTACTGAACTCTTGACAACTCGATTTTGGGTTGTTATGGTGGGTGATTATTGGCTAGCTCTGTTTTGGAAGTTAGGGCACCATTAATGAAATTTGCCAATTTTAGAAGTGGTTCGAACCTCCTGTGATCGACCACTTTGTCTGTAAATATTATAAATACCACCGTGGTGGTCAGATAATTGTTAAGCAGTAGAGGAAGTTGTGTGTCAGAGCCAAAAATGATTTTGGCTCTGTTTTTGCATTTTTCAATTGCCAGAATTGTATAAAACTGTGTTTCTGTGTTTTAATGGTGAATTCATTTTGCTGAGTTCATGGTGTGCATTTGAGAAGTAACCACGACCTGCTGGAGGGCCCACCAGCAGTCTGGTAACTGTTCTTTGTGTTTGTTTATGTATTTCATAGATTAATTGTTCTCTTTATTTCCTGTACATGCATTTCTATTTTGTTAATTAGTTTGTTGTTATAATCTAATTTGCTTTGACTCTCTTTTGCAGGTTAGTATGATGAATTGTGTTAGCATGCATTAATCTCGTAGTTAGGAATGGATCTGTAGACTCCTAGACTAACCCTATGTGTAGTTAAATATTAGATTATGTTTTTATCTAAGATTTTAAAATCAAGTTTAAAACAGAGTTTTGAATAGCATAGAATAACATTTTAATTTAGGTTTTAATTGAAAAGGATTTGATGGATGGATAGGATCAATTTCAGTTTTTAAATCATAGCTTGCTCATTTCATTTTTATGTAGGATTGGCTTAGTTAATTGTTGATGAATGTAGTTTTTAATTTACTTTTTAATATCATGTTTTAAATTTCTATTTTTAAGCATTTCTTTATTGCAATTTGAATTGTTAGAATAGATGTAGCATAGTTTCCTTTATGTAATTTCCTTCCTAGAGTTAAATTGCAATTATATTTCTTAGTTTATATTTTTGAGTTTTTTGTAGATTAAAGATAGTTTCTTGCTTTTGTAGATTAGAAGAGATAATAGTTTGCTTATCATAAATTAATAATTAGTTGTTTTTCTTTCTTGCTTTCAATAGAATAGATTTGCTTTCATGCATTGCATTGAGAATTTAGTCCAGTTGCCTCTTAGATTTCCTTTCATGCATTAGAAATAGTTTTGCATTGAGCATTTAGTTCACTTGTCTCTTGTGCTAGATAGTTGTTCAATGAGAAGTTTTACTTTGATTGCTTGCAGTAGTTAGTTGCCTTTGCTTACCTGTCTTTTGCTTTAGTAGGTTAGTTAGGTGCCTTTGCTTACTTGTCTTTTGCTTTAGTAGGTTATTTAGGTGTCTTTGCTTGCTTGTCTATTTTCTTTAATAGGTTAGATAGGTGCTTTTGTTTACTTGCTTATTTATCTTCTTTCATAGGGTAGTTGCTCATTGAATGTAGGTTGGAAAGTTAAAGAAGTTTGCTTTTGTCATTTGCTTATTATGCTTAGTAGTTTTCTTTACATAGGGTTTTACTTGCTTTCTTAGGAACTATCCATCAATCCTTGGCCCAAAAGTACTTAGGTTACCTAGTTTCAATTTGCTTAGTAGGGTTTTCTCATTAGATAGTTTTGTTTGAGTAGATTAGCCTTAGATAGCTACCTTTCTTATTTAGACTATACTCCTACCAGCCTTCTACCTTTGGCATATATTTTTCTACAACTCTAAGTTTACTTACCTTGGGTTGACAATTTAATTGAGGGTTTTTATTGTATTTTTAGTGCATATATAACACCCATCATTTTTGGTGTCGCTACCAAGGAGTTGTCTCAAGGTAAGAAGTAGTTAGGAAATAGATCATCCTTAGACCTTAGCATTAGATTGGTGGCGGGGGAGCTTTAAGACGAGAGGTAAGAACCTGCGCATCTGCTATAGCAGGTTCCTCCAAACCCAATGGTAGTTTTTCTTTTTGTTTTTGTTTACTTTCATGAAATAGACATAGAAACCAGATGGTATCTTTTCTCTTTTGTTTTTACTTTATTTCATGAATAGTCCTAGAGAACCACAAGGTAGATACATTAAATCAAAATCATACCTTACAACTAAGGTCCCTTCCGATCTCTTTGGGGGAAGGAATGTTCCACTCATAAACTCCACAGACTGATATCGAAAAATAGGAGTTAGCTCAACCCAAAGAGATAAAGAAATCTCTAAAGAGACTAAAATAGGGAGCACTATAGAATAAGAAATTGAGGCATTAGCAATAGTGGGACATGAGGCAATACCACTCACGCCTTCCGCAGAACCAAACAATACAAACTTTGTTTTCTTAACACCATTAGGAGATCCTAACTTTGTGGACGTCATCTTTGTGTGAACCAAGTTTTATCAAATGACAAGATGAATTCGAAGGTGACCATTAGTTTGGAAGAACTCTCTCAAATCCTAGCAACAACTGGGATCTCTTCTTTTCAGGAAGAACACATCTTGACAATAGTCAAGAAATTATCTACCTCTCCGGAAATATAATAAGAATCAAGATCCTATGAGCTACCAAATGATTTTCCTCGCAAAAATGTGAAGGAAACTGAGAAATTATGGACTACACCTAGTGGAGATCAATCATTAAGACCTGAGATTGAGGAATTCTCAACATCCATCTTAGTACATCCTTTATGTACTTCAGAAACCAAACATCCATAAGAAAAGGATCTGCACAACATGATGAAGGAGAGCATAGAAATTATTGTTGATGAACATCAAGATTACATTGAAATTTGGTTTCAAGAGGTCATTAGGCCACAATACTATTCTTTTCTTCAATACCTTCTGAGGCGCAAACAAGTAGGTTTGTTGGTTCTTCATATCCATGTAATCATTGAGGTAACTTTTTCATACATGGATATGAGTATGTTTCTTATCTTGCTCCACACATGGTTACATTGGAAGAGTTCTTACACTTGAATAAAGATTTTTCCCTTTCTTTTTAGGTAGGGTAGGATAGTAAATAAAAGCTGCATGTTGTTAGTTTAGCTTAGAGTCTAATGTAGCCTCATTTTACATTTTCTTTTAATAAAATAACTATGAGATACATGTTCCAGTGACTTGATCTCATTAGTCTTTGATATTTTAGAGTGTGTTTTTTTCTAGAGACTTCTGTAGGTATTTATTTCACCAGGAGTAGACAGTTTCAAGGAAATATAAAAGAAGGATTCATCTTCAAAACATTGATATACTTGAACTTTGTTGTTTTCTAAGCGTCAAATGAGTAATGACTTGTTGTAGTTAGCCACGTTTTTGCAAAGATTTTCATCTTCTTGTTCTTAAGGCATTTTAAAAAGCAGTTGCTCTTGAAACTCTTCACCACTGTATAAGGAAGTGATACCATAACTATCAAGCCTAGAGGTATCTTGTACAGTTTTTCCAAGAAACCTGAGTAAGTGAGTCAAGTGTCTCATTCAAAGAGTAACAAGGAGGTCTAATTAGTGGTTAGTCATGGAAACATCACAATAACTACAAGGAAAGAAAGTAATTTGCGCCTAGAGATACCTTTCTGTTCTTTCTCAATGGTACCATCCACTACACACTAAATAGATTGATTATATCATATATTTAGATAGGCCACGTCCTCTCAAGTACCCCTTTCATCAAGACAATCACTAAGGAATATAACAAAAATTCATCCTGTAACATAAATACCATCCCAATTGAAAAAAAAAGAAAGAAAAAGTTGTTTTTAGAGCTGTTCCCCCATTCTCTTGCATAAAATTTTTTTATACTAAAATCTTAAAAGATGGAGGGCCAGTCTCTGAGGGTGTAAGAGGATAACCCGTCAGGATACTGAACAGGTCTGTTGGCAGTGGGTACTGACCTGTGGTATGACTAGGTAAACCCGCCGGAGTACTGAACAGGCTTGCTGGCAGTGGGGCATTCTACCTAGTGAGGATGGTAATCTGACAAAAATAAATTTAAATCTGTCATGATGTACAACATTACTTGTATACAAAGATGACATGAAGTATGTATGGTTAAGCTAAGGTTAATGAACTTCATAAAATTTCCATTGGGAAATAACTCTAAGACTATCTTGAAACTCTCTTGCCTACCTCTTCTTATCTATATATAGGATCTCTTATCCTATAGGTGGGGCCATCTTCTAACCGTCTCGTCAGACCAATCTATGAAATTTTATCTTTACACTTGACATGCTATAAATCTTTGGCTATTGGGAGAACTGAATGGTTTCCTATACTTTTTATTGTGAGGTGTCATAATACTTAGGCATGGGGGAGGGGTTCATGAGTTTACAAATGATAACATTGCCTAGAAGAATTAAATCTTTGTAAATTTTTTGTATTATTTTCATGATACAGATTATTACATCAACAATCATTTTATCTTGAAGTGCTAAACTCCCGTGTGCTATAAATTGTTGTATATGTCCTTAACAGACCACTCTATTGGTTTAAATTTGTTACAGGCTATTCATTGTAGGTTTGACATTACATTACTCTTAGCCTGCCTCAACTCTATTCATTGTGTTCGTGGCTTCTGAGGAATCAATTGCCTCAGCCACAAAGATCCCAACTGATTTAAACACCACCAGTTGCCAAGAGCAAGCTATAACAGGGTTTCAAAACCAAATTTCAGAACATCTCTGGAGCTAAGGGATACTCCAAGGAGTGGATAAAAGAGGAGATAATCAACCTTCTCATAGTCATCACCAGATTGATTACATGTGAAGGTAGATATTTCGTCTTTAAAGCCTATCAATTTCGATTATTAGCTCACTTTCAGTTCAATAAGACATTGTAACTTTCCCTTTTACTTCTTAAAGAGTCTTGAGAAGATGTCTTCCCAAGTGAGGAAGGATGTAACCAATCCCCATAACAACCTATTTCACCACGACCTTATCAAACTACTTGTCTTAGCCAAGTTGGAAAACAAGAGAAAATGTGGAATGAGTTCATTTACCAATTTGAAAACCCTCATCTTACAATAAAGACTGGCAAGAAGACTCTTGATCTAGGGACTGTTACTCCACCCAAACCCTCATGCTCAAGCTATTCCTTTACCGGACCAAAAGTCCAAGAAACTTGTTAATACCCCTATAGCCTCATCGAGCAAGAAGACCAAGAAGCCTATTGCTAATTCATGGCACGAGGACGTGCCATATCTTCAGTCTGGGGGGAGTTTTCCTGAGCTAAAAATGCTAAGCACTGCCCATTTGTATAGCAAACCCATGAGAAGAGGAAGTAGGATTTATGTCAAAATTCTATCATACTGTCTTTTTACAAAGTCTTGGGATATTATATCAGCAGTTGTTTGTATTGGTATGCTAAATTATATATTGCTAACATCATTGTGTGTGTTATAATCTCCTGTGCATTTTTATGTTTATGCTATAGAAGACTGCTTATACTTAACTACTCTTTGTGACAAATACAGAGCGATAACAACTGCTAAATACTTACTGCCATCTGTATTACAAGCTTATGAAAAGAAGAACAGTTGTTTGAATGGTTACAGATCGATGAAAGGAAATAAAAATTCTCCTGTTCACCATGCCTACCTATACAAACCAAGCCTTTTGTTAGTATCTATCATTTCTGTCAGTCATCAGTGATCAAATTTACTCTTTCATGTGATTGATAGGGTTATAGGTCAAATTGTTATATTTTCAAAATAAACTTATCAAATAAAATTTGACATATATTGGTTGTAAAATTGTCATTGGTGTGTCTATGTGTCAATACTAATCCCTCCACTCATCCAAGGTCATAAATTTTCATCATGGTCATGTCATCATTCCTTGTCATCAATTTTCAAATGATTGTCTTGGTCAAAGTTCTACTTCAAAATTGGTTTATGAATTAAGGAATATGAATTTAACAAATGTGAGGTTTTTGTCAATCATAGACCAAGAAACAAAAACCTCCTTCCGTTTATGCACAGGTGTTATTATTTGAGAGAAATCCCCCAAATACAATCACTATAGGAGGGTTTCTGCACATTTGGCTAGTTTGACTTCAAGTCAGTTTTTTAGAGGTTTTGAGAAGGAATTTGCAGTTCTTGATGGTTCCATTGTGTAGAAGACATCATAAAATTTCCACCCATACCACTTTCAGCCCAAAAATCCTCTGGGAAGGCCTCCAAAATCCCTATCAAATACCACGTTGCGCTTCTGCTAAGAGCACGCTGTGCTTCTGCAAGTTTTGAGTAACCAACTTCAAGCTGGGATTCAAAACAAATGGGAAAGTAATTTTGAAACCTGGAGGAGTTTTGTGTTCATGACATACCAAAATACAATAACCTCTCTCAGTTTTTGAACATACTTTATGGTTTGGGATATATTCTATCATCTTAGAGGCCTATGTTTTCAGAAAATAAAACACTCTGTTTTTCCTGGTTTAGACATGTTTTCTTTCCGTGTTTTTCTAACAACGGGAAGTGAATTTTTGAAAACCAAGAGAAGTTTTTATCAAGGATATATTAAAAAACAATAACCTATCTCAGTTTATAAATATACATTATGGTTTTGGATATATTCAATTCTCTTAGAGGCCTAGTATTTCAGGAAATAAAACACTCTGTTTTTCCCATTTTAGCCATGTTTTCTTGGCATGTTTTCCTAACAAATGAAAGTGAATTTTTGAAAACCAAGAGAGGTTTTTGTCAAGGAAATATTCAAAAAAAAAAAACCTCTCTCATTTTTTACACAGTTTTTACTGTCTTGTATTTACAGGTGTCACTTTGATACCTATTTTTCACAAGTTTGCCAGGCCAGAATTGTTGTGCTTATGGGAAGTCACTTTTGGAACTAATTTTGTAGAGATAAAATTGTTGTTTTGCATGGTTTAAAGGATCAAGGGTATAATATACATCTCAAGGCTTCCTCACATGTCATCAAAAACCTCCAAAAACTCCAAACCCTCTAGTTCAAACTTAGAGAGCATGAAACACTGAGTTGCCATTTACGCCATGATAACGTTGTCCTACAAGCCAAGATGAATTCTCTACAGCGTTAGGTTGATGATATTACTGCCACCAATAATAGTCTCTGGATGCAATTAAAACACCACAAAAATGCTAAGTCAAAATCCCTCGGGCAGGAGGGAGAAGCTTCTAAAGCTAATCCACCCCCTCCTTTGCAAGTTTAGTCTTAAAGGGCAATTTCTTTTTGTTTGCTGTGGGACCTGCAAAATCTTAGGTGTGGGTGTAATGTTGGGCCCGAGATATGATCATTTTTATGACGGTTATTATGCACTTTTCACACATGTACATATGTGTTTTTCATCTTTTGAAGGAGTTTTTTGAAGAATTTTATGATAAAACGGTATGATCGACATAAGGTAAGTATGATTCATGTTTAATGATTGTATCGAGCATAATTTATCATGTTTTCATGCTTCCAAGGATATGATTCACATTTTTTGATGTTACGAGCACTACGTTTATGCTTCCGACACTTGATCCGACACTACGTTTATCATGTTTATGCATATCGAGCACTACGTTTATGCTTCCGACACTTGATCCGACACTTCGTCCAACACCTCTTCCTGCACAAAAACATAGGGCGATTTGGTGGCTAGTGGGGGGCGAATCAAAGATGTGGGTTTTGTTCATCCTTATCCCCTCCAGCTACTGAACTCTTGACAACTCGATTTTGAGTTGTTATGGTGGGTGATTATTGGCTAGATCTGTTTCGGCAGTTAGGGCATCATTAATGAAATTTGCCAATTTTAGAAGTGGTTCAAACCTCATGTGATCAACCACTTGGTCTGTAAACATTATAAATACCACCATGGTGGTCAGATAATTGTTGAGCAGTAGAAGAGGTCGTGTGTTAGAGACAAAAACGATTTTGGCTCTGTTTTTGCATTTTTCAATTGCCAGAATTGTATAAAACCATGTTTTTGCGTTTTAATGGTGAATTCATTTTGCTGAGTTCGTGGTGTGCATTTGAGAAGTAACCACAACCTGCAGGGAGGCCCACCAATAGTCTGGTAACTGTTCTTTGTGTTTGTTTATGTATTTCATAGATTAATCGTTCTCTTTATTTCCTGTACATGCATTTCTATTTTGTTAATTAGTTTGATGTTATATTCTAATTTGCTTTGACTCTCTTTTGCAGGTTAGTATGATGAATTGTGTTAGCATGCATTAATCTCGTAGTTAGGAATGGATCTGCAGACTCCTAGACTAACCCTATGTGTAGTTAAATATTAGATTATGTTTTTATCTAAGATTTTATAATCAAGTTTAAAACAGAGTTTTGAATAGCATAGAATAGTGTTTTAATTTGGGTTTTAATTGACAAGGATTTGATGGATGGATAGGATCAATTTCAGTTTTTAAATCATAGCTTGCTCATTTCATTTTGATGTAGGATTGGCTTAGTTAATTGTTGATGAATGTAGTTGTTAATTTACTTTTTAATATCATGTTTTAAATTTCTTTTTTTAAGCATTTTTTTATTGCAGTTTGAATTGTTAGAATAGATGTAGCATAGTTTCCTTTATGTAATTTCCTTCCTAGTGTTAAATTGCAATTATATTTCTTAGTTTATATTTTTGAATTTTTCGTAGATTAAAGATAGTTTCTTGTTTTCATAGATTAAATATAGTTTCTTGCTTTTGTATATTAGAAGAGATAGTAGTTTGCTTATCATAGATTAAGAATTAGTTGTTAGTCTTTCTTGCTTTCAATAGAATAGTTTTCCTTTCATGCATTAGAAATAGTTTTGCATTGAGCATTTAGTTCACTTGCCTCTTAGGTTAGATAGTTTTTCAATGAGAAGTTTTATTTTTATTGCTTGCAGTAGTTAGTTGCCTTTGCTTACTTGTCTTTTTTCTTTAGTAGGTTAGTTAGGTGCCTTTGCTTACTTGTCTTTTGCTTTAGTAGGTTATGTTGGCAAATATTTAATAGACAACGAATGACAAATATTTAACAGACATCGAATGCTTGTCATTGATGGAAAGTACAAAAATTAATATAACATGAGTACATGAAGTTTGTAACTGACAGACAAACATAAGATAAGTTCAGAAAGATCAAATGATTGAAGGCAATGCAACATTGATCAAATGATCAAAGGCCCGTAAAGTTTGAGAAGAATTTCTGATCGTTGGATCTCATTCAAAATTCCCGAAAGAATGAGGGTTGTCAGATCTGAATGTAGACAAGAAGAGCACTGAAGAGGAGGACAGATCTCAGACGTTAGATCCAAGCGCATGACCTGACCATCGTTGGATCAAGGAGAACCTGCACGCTTTTTAAAGTACAACAAGGAGAAGCGGGCGTACAAAATTTCGAAAGAAGGAGGACCGTCCATTTATGGGTAGGACACATGGGGATAGATCGCCATTTCACTGACTGGAGAGTCAAAGGAACAGGGTTCCCTAACCTCTTGAAATCACGATTTAATCTGAGCCGTCAAATCAAGGTTGAATCTGGACCGTTGAATCCAGTCCATGTCGGAGTTTCGCGGATTGAGAGTTGGAGATGTAAAGTAATATCAATCACAAGAATCCTGAAATCGCAATATGCGGAATCACAATGTAATCTGAGCCGTCAGATCAAGGTTTGATATGGACCGTTGATTCCAGTCCATGTCGAAGTTTCATGGATCGAGAGTTGGAGATGTCAAGTAATATCAATCACAAGAATCCCGAAATCGCGATATGTGAAATCGCGACTTAATCGCAGCCGTCAGATCAAGATGTGATCTGGATCGTTGATCCGACCCCATTTCGGAGTTTCGTGGATTGGGACTTTGGAGTGACAAAAAAAATGAACATCAAGGATGTCGAAATCGCAATATGCAAAATCACGATTCAATTGCAGTCGTTAAATCAAGATCAGATCTAGACCATTGATCTAATTTCATATCGGAGTTTCACGAATCACGACATGGAGAGGCAAAGAAAATAATGCAACAAGAATGTCGAAATTGCGATATGCGAAATCGTGATTCAATCGCAGCCATTGAATCAAGATCAGATCTGGACCGTTGATCTAACTCCATATCGGAGTTTCGCGAATCATGACATGGAGAGGCAAAGAAAACAATGCAACAAGAATGTCGAAATTGCGATATGCAAAATCACGATTCAATCGTAGCCATTGAATCAAGATCAGATCTGGACCATCGAATCATAGGACATATGGCAAGTGATTGAAATTTCGCTGACTTGGGGTCAACGGAGCATAGTGTTGAAATTCACGAAATGAAAAATCACAAAAGCGCTTTATGTATAAGCACGTGGTCATAGCCATTGATCACATCGATGGAAGATGGAGGTAGAATCTAGAGGTGCTAAGCTTGGCCACAGAAATGCCGAAATGAATGCAAGATCTCATGAAGCCAATCCAACGTTATAGGTGAATTTGAACAAAGATCGAAGGGTTACTGTTCTCTCTCTAAGTTAACTCCTCAGTTACGAATCTGTTAGCGAAACAGACTCATGATTTCCAATCAGTTAGCATTTCAGTTGCTTGGACAATTGTCTTTCTTTTGACTAAGGAAATGCGAAGTGGAACCACTGTGGATGAGTGTATAAAAGAAAACGAGACAGACTGTGTGAGGTTGGTCGTTCTATATGAAAAATGAATGAAACTTTAAGAAAGGGAAAATCATAGAATGTGCAGTGTGAGATTGAGAATATGCACAGTGTGAGATGAAACTTAGAGGAGAATAACAGAACAAGTTGAAGTAGAGCAGAATGACAGAACAAGTTGATGCAAAGAAGACCTGCTGAACAGACAGAGGAAGAGAAGAATTGCAGAACAGTTAGAAGAAGACCAGATTTACAGAACAAAGAAAGATTGGTAAGAATTGGTTTATCTGCGTAGTTGACTGTTTATTTATTCATTCATATTCTAGGGAGGTTGGGAGGTGCTCGAGAGGACTGTTGTACTCAGAGGTTCAAGTGAGAGCTTGAACACAGGAAGTTGTAGCTTCCATCTGGTTGCAGCTAGAGAAACCAGGGTGGCAGGGTGGTGCAAGGGAGAACAAGTGTTCTCTGTTATATAGGTTGGAGCCTGTGTAACTGGAAGTTGGTGCTTCCATCCAGTTGGTGCTGGAACATTAAGGGAGTTGGTGCTTCCTTCTAGTGGGTGCTAGAGAAACCAGAGAGTTGGTTCTCTCAAACAAGTTGCAGCTTGTAAAACAGAGGTAGCAGTCTCACATTGAGTTGGTGCTCAATTATAGATGATGTACAGAACTTAAAAGACTGCCTATCATTTCGAAGAAGAAGAGGTTTTCTCCCTTTATGGGTTTCCTCGTGAAAAACTGTCTCTGTGTGTACTTTATGTGTGACTGTTGCTCTTTACTTTTACTGTCCATATGCTGTATATTGTTGATGATCACTTGAAGAAAGATTAATAATGTTTTAATAGAATTAAAATTGTTTAAGCTCACTTACAACTGATTCACCCCCCCTCTCAGTTGTCTTAGTAATTTCAACAGGTTAGTTAGGTGTCTTTGCTTGCTTGTCTATTTGATTTAATAGGTTAGATAGGTGCTTTTGTTTACTTTCTTATTTATTTGCTTTCATAGGGTAGTTTCTCATTGAATGTAGGTTGGCAAGTTAAAGAAGTTTTCTTTTGTCATTTTCTTATTATGCTTAGTAGTTTTCTTATTGCTTATTGTTGAACTAGTTTTCTTTACATAGGGTTTTACTTGCTTTCTTAGGAACTATCCATCAATCCTTGGCCCAAAAGTACTTAGGTTACCTAGTTTCAATTTTCTTAGTAGGGTTTTCTCATTAGATAGTTTTGCTTGAGTAGATTAGCCTTAGATAGCTACCTTCCTTAGTTAGACTATACTCCTACCAGCCTTCTACCTTTGGCATCTATTTTGCTACAACTCTAAGTTTACTTACCTCGGGTTGACAATTTAATTGAGGGTTTTTACTGTGTTTTTAGTGCATATATAACACCCATCACTTGATTCTTCGGGTGTAACATCACCTGATTCGACTGAAAGTTTTGAGATAAGTTCTGTAAAGACCAATGACTTTTTGGATTTCGCGGAAACAAAATCCAAGTCAAATTCCTGGAGGATAACGATCCATCTATTGATCTTTCCGTCGATGACGCGTCGTGTCAACATGTATTGAAATGGATTCACAACGGCAACGATGATGGTATTACGAAGCATAATATAATGACGAAACCATTGGACATCATGCATTGCTGCCAACGCAAGCTTCTCAACATGGGAGTATTTAAGTTCTGGTCCAACCAGACCTTGGCTTAGGTAATAAATCACATGCTCTTCAAGCAGATCATCCTCTTAAACCAATACCATATCGATGGTCAACTCTGCAGCGACCAAATACAATAAGAAACCTTTATTATAATTGGGAGGTCGGAGCAAAGGGGAAGACGAGAGGGTGCATTTCAATGCTTCGAAAGAGCGTTGAGTGGATTCGTCCCAATGGAAAGGGACTTCCTTATTCAATAAACACATGAATACTTTAGTGATATTAGCATAGTTTGAGATAAAACATTGAAGAAAATTCGCTTTACCCTGTAAGCTTTGAAGCCGAGGGACTGTGCATGGGGGACACAACTGAACTATCGCCTCAACCTTCAGAGGATCAACCATGATCCTTGTTGTCGAAACTATGTTTGGATAAAATACACTTGTTTGGATTCAAGCGAATCTGATAGTAGCGACATCACTCAAAGATTAGTCGGAGGTGCATGGGGTGATCAACTCTCTTACAAGATCATGATGCTAAATCATTGAGATAAGCCTCAACTATGTGTCTTAGGTCATGGAAAGGAAAAGACATGGCCCACTGAAAAGTAGCTCCAACATTCTTCAGGCCAAAAGGCATCTTCCGATAAGAAAATGTACCCCATGGACAAATAAAAGTTGTTTTATGCTGGTCTTCAGGCTTAATCTATATCTGATTGTATCTCGGAAAACCATCCATGAAAGAAAAGACCTCACAACCTTCACACTCATCGACAATATGGTCAATGAACAGGGTGGGGAAATTATCCTTTGGACAAGCCTTGTTCAAATCATGAAAGTCCATACATACGTGAATCGTTCCCTGCTTTTTGTTGACCGGAATGGGATTTGACACCCATTGAGTCAACTGAATGGGGTAGATGAAACCAACTTTGAGCTGTTTCTCTATTTCAGCCTTAATAGCTACTGCTTTTCGAGGATTCACCGGACGAAGATTTTGTCGGACTGGCTTGGCATCAGGATAATTCATTATTTCATGTTCGATGATTCTTGGATCAATGCCTGGCATTTCCTCATAAGACCAGGAAAAAACGTTGTAGAATTCCTTAAACAAATTTGTATAGATCCGAATCTCCTCAGGGGAGCAGTCTGCTCTGACGAAGACATTCTCCATGATGTTAGGGGTTCTGGAGATGTCGATAGGTATCATTTCAACGATGGTTTCCATATTACCCTTGGCATAAACTACATGCATATCCAGAGGATTAATAGGAAAAGACCTATCTCCAGTCATAGTCAACACAAATTCTCTTTCCTCTATTCTTTTTAACTTTGGGAGGAAATAAGATCTGTGATGGAGATCGTCCCAGGGTCTATCCGGACCAGTTAATGCCTCTAAAATCACCTCGTTAGAGGGAAATACCAAGTCTAAATAATCGATAGTGGAAAGGGAATATTGAGCCTAAATAGGCTTGAGAAATGGATCTAACTCTGGTGCAGTAGTCAGATCGGGGTCAGAGCTGGACAATAGAGTACGCAACCTCTGTCGTGGACAAGGGAACAGACATGCCATGATGCCTTGTCCTTTCCATTGAAGTAAATGGGCAAGGAAGAGTCCACAGATAGTTAAAGTAAGTCATACGGAACAACGACACTTGAAATATTTCAGCCCTAGGCTGGTTGGGGACAATCAATATCATCTTGAGATCGTCAGAAGGAGGTGGGTAATCAAAAGTACCCATCAACGGTGGGCACAAAGAAACCCTTACATTGACGACGTCGGGTTGTGGGTTATCGATCATCGAGACCGTGGATGCCCCTGATGAAGGGTTAGTTCTAGAGAAGGACAACTGATCAATGGTCATGATTCGAACCTTGTGTGGAAACAAAAAGACCCAAAAAATTGTGGCAACAACTACATTCATAGCATATGTCCAACTCCTTCCTAACAATAGGTTGTAGTCGAGTGGTGCATCAACCACTTCAACTTCGATGCACATGGTCTTCCCTCTCAACTGCACGGGGAAAGAAGGGATGATTCGATGTGGTCTGAAAGAATGACCATCGAAAGCAGTAAGCATAGTAGGTGACAGAGACAAAACGAGTTGGCCAATGGCCTTCCAACACGCCAACGACATCACACATGTCGAGGTGCCCTCATAAACCATCGTGCATAAAATGTTTCGAGTAAAGTATTTCATGGGGTAAACCACTACTATATGAAACACAACATGGTATGGGAGATGAGGTTTCAAGTTGGTCGTATCAACCATGATCATTCCCAGATTACAGGTCTCAGCAGATCCTAAGGCAGCTAACATGGACTTTCTCTGCGAAGGGAAACTCTCGAGGACCTCCAAATAAGACATCGCGCAAGGGGTTTGTGAAAAATCCTCCACCACTGAGTAATTATGGGTGGCCCTTGCATTTGGATTATGTGAAGCTTTCTTGAACACCCCTTTTGGGATGAGTGTCATTGTTTTTCCCATCGTCTTCTCGATCTAGAGAGGAACATATGGGTTTATGACTTCCTTACCCTTTTCAACAATGTATGGCATTCCATAATCATGTGCCCTAGTTGTTATGTGAGAGTCACCTTTCAACATATAAACGTTCACAATCGAGGGATTACTAGAAGATGGAGGGGGTCCCTGAATGCCCCCATTCGTGCTCGAAGAGGCTTGAGTCAATTTTTTCCCATGTGAAAATGGGTTTGTTAACACAACAGGCTGCTGCTATGCCAATAACTTCTGGGCCTCCGCAAGCCGAGGGCACATGTGAGTCAGATGGTCTTCCATGCAAAGGTTACATGTATACTTCAACTTTATTTTCTCTGTGTTTCCCTCACCAACATTTTTGGTGGGTTTCTTATCCCCCTTACCCTTCTAGTTTCACTTTTTTTTTTTCTTTCCGTCAGGCTGTTGGTTGGCCTTCGGGTTTGTCGACTGCACACTGTTTACATCCGACGTTTGAGTAGGGGGAGATTGTGAACTAGAGGTTTGGCTGGCCATTGTCTATTGTATCGACAATTTTTACAATAGATTCAACAACTAATCAATGGGATTTGCTTGTGTTGAACCAACTATGGCATCGGCATGTGGTCTAGACTTGTGTCTGGTCTTGTCAAGGATAGACCGTAGCGCATCTAGAAAAACCTCATAAAGTAAACCAGACTGAGAGTATATCAGTTCAATATTTTGAGCTCTCATTATCGCCTCTTCCTCGGAGAACACTCTCGACGTTGCAATGTCCTTGGATAATTGAGGTACCAAAGACTTAAGGAACCACTCCAACAGGAAATATGGTAGGACCATTACTTTTATCAAATTATTTCGACGTCGCCATTCTCGAATTTGCTCCGAGATATGATTGACCTTTGTTTGCTCAAAGTTGGCCAACAATTCGGTGTCAGCATCATATCTCACTGGTAGTTGGAAATGGTTGAGAAAAACCATATCCAATTTTCTAAATCAAGAGTATCTTGAGCGGTCGAGCTCGATGTACCATTTCGTGTCACTCTCGATAAGAGTGCATTGAAATAGACACAACTGAATGGAGTTGTCTCACAGAGAGTTCGACGAGTACCATAGGTGAAACATGGTCACATGATCACCTGGATCTTCATTAGGCTTACCTTCGAACTCTGGAATGTTCAAGGGCAACTTCATCGGCATGGGAGGCCAACGTGGATCATGACAGATTGGGTCCTTTAACAACCTTGACAAGTCTGGCAAATGTAATGTCACCAGAAATGATAGTTTGGGTTGTTGACTATGTACAAGAGAAAAGGAGCTTGGAATCTGGCTAGCACCAGGTTGCCAAGAAAAGTTAGGCTGCTGACCAGGGTTCTAGTAAATACCATGGCCTTGGCCAACGAACAGATATTGCATTTTTTGGGAACTCATAGACTGATTCCCATAGTTGGACATTGAGGGATGGGCAGGGATTTCTCCCAGTGTTGTGTTCCAAAGAGTCTGGAAAGGGTTGCCCCGTACCGATCCGACGGGCATAGGTATTGAGCCTTGCCCGGGGTTCCATTGACCATGGAATGGGTTTCCCTCGGTTGCCATCCTTGATGAGGGAACTGATCCTTGCCATGGATTCTAGAGTCCTTATGAGGAGAAGACTCTTGTGTTTTCCCCCTAAGTAGGACTAGTACCCTGCAAAGGATTTTGTGGTCCAAAACCAAGGTTTCCCCCAACCGAGACGGTAGATGACGAGAAAGAGTTGTTTCCAAATGCGTCGAACAAATAGAACGACATTGAACCCATCGGCATGGTGTAGGAAGAAGGTCCTTGACTACCTGCTCCAAACAAGTTGTAGTTCATGTTCGGCCAACCGGGTTATTGGGGAACACTGCCTAGCGAGGAGGAAGAAGGAGGTATATGACCTTCGTCGTAAGGGAAAGTGTTATAGGGGGATGAGGTGACCCCCATGGACCCTTGCAGAGGAGCATTTGAGCTCCCTTCCCCCAGACCCTTGTCTGTAGAGTGGAGTAGGTGAGGACAAAGTTTGTATCAAAGTCGGGCATCCCGTATGAAAATGGAGGACCCATTGCACTCTATGTGAACAATGCAGTGGTCGCCACCATAGATAGAGTCAGACCACTTCTCAAAGTAGAGGCGGTTGAGACCATAGTGGTCCTGACCGACAAAGGTGGGTTAGGAGGTGGGACGCCCCTAGTAGTGGCAGTCATAGAGGGAGTGTGAGGACTCCCTGACAAAGTAGCATCATTTGCTTCCATCGCTGCTTGCAGGACTATCTGACGCTCGTGATGTGTTACCCTTGGGGGGAAAGATGTATCAAAAGTGGCACCGAAAAATCAGTGATCGGAGGGTTATACAGACCAAGAGCTTCTACTCCAAGGTTAGAAATAGTCGGTTCCTTCGGATACGAGTGTTATCCTCTCGAAGCTGGCTTGGGCACAGTTTCCTATGACTTGGTTTCCTCAAATGACTCTTGCTGGTCAAGTCTTTGCCGTAATGGTGGCGGTGGTGGATCCAAATTAACTGGTGACAGGCCTTGAAGCCTTCGTAGCCGGCGGAGCTCTTGATCTTCCACTGTGTGAGAAGATCAATGACACAGTAATGATTTTTCTAACGTTGAAGACCAAGCACACACTAGAAAAGTTCCTATGAGACAAAGCAAGCAAACCACTAACTAGTTGGAAGAACAGTTATGCCAGCCAACACTAGAGCAACTTATCGATGCAAGTGAAAATTGAACACAGAAGCACCCTTCGGGTATACTCTGCAAAGCGTGGCCCGACGTCTACCCTAGGTACCGTGGTATACCCCCAGTCACCTGTGTAAGTCCATAAAATAAAGGCAACTAGGTTTCCAGCTCGCGAACAGTCACCGGGAGGGTATAGTCGACAGATGGGTGGACTGCAATGAGAAGGGTAACTAAACCCGGAACCTACTGAGGGTATCAGAAGCAAGTGGTAAGAAAGACAACCAAGGACCTCAAATAGATTAGATATCCACGAAGCTCCGTGGAAAATGTGACCAACAGTATCCCATGACAAGTCCTCAATATGCATTCCCCACTATGCTTGGTCCGACTTTGGAGGGGTTATCTCCACTACCTTTCCGCACACGACCTCGTTCTTATCCCCTGTATTAGAGGGGGTCCCAGATAAATTTCACGTTTACTAGAATTTTTACACTCCCTAGCACTGACTCCAATGTTTTTCTGTAAGCCTTGAAGATTTTTCCTCTCCAACCTAATTCAAGGCTCTAGCCTAGACTAGTTGATTGACCCTACAAACATAAAGTCTATTTGATTATAAATTAGCATTAATTTTAGATGGCTTGTTTTAAGTCAAGGAAACGACAATAAAACTAGTGGTGTGTTTTGAGAGATGAAGAAGGAGAAGCAAACGAAACTGAAAGAAAAATTACTTTTTTTTTTTGACAAATAAAGATTTGTAACTAACTCTTTAGCCAACTTTTCATAACTAATTTTTCTAAGATCTTTTAAAGTAAAACCTAAAATGAAATTTCGCTCAACTACGAGCTACTTAATGTTCTAAGCATTTAGTAAAGAACTTAAGAAATTTTTTTTTCTCCTAACAAGCAAAATAACTAACCCAAGTACTTACCAAAATAAGAAATGAAAACTTTTTCTATTCTTTTTTTTTATGCTTTAAACAAGAAACTTGAAATAAATTCTTTTTATTTTTCTTTAAAGAAAGTGAAAGGGGAAAAAATGAAAAGCAACCAGAAAATAATGAGAATTGACCTCTGGCCCACTGCGGATCACAGGGAGTCTCTAAATACACCTAACAGGCTGATAAAAAAGAATCGAAGACTTGCCCAAAACCCTTTCGAACTAAACACAATAAATCTTTAAAAATATAACCAAATTGCCATCAAACCCAGGCTTCGACTATAAAAACATAGACATTGTACTTAATCAAGAAACCCTAAGAAGTCAGACTTCAATTAGGGAAGAGCTTGACTGCCCCTTATTAAGAAAAAAGTTTCTTGCCACAGACACACTACTAGTGCTTAAGCAACTTGTGTATGTATGCGGGTTGTCTAAAGGCAGGGTGTGTATGTATGCGTGCAGGCCCACCACAGGCCGTGTACACCTCTGTAACTCCTCAAAAAGAGAAGACAAACATGTAGATTAATAGGGCAGGGAGACTTGGCATGGCACCAACAGGTGAACAAAATCCCTTAAAGACTCAACAGACTCAGAAAGAAACTCAAAAAAGGTAAAAACCAATGACAATTCCTGTAGCTCCCTCATCTTGTAAATATTGCTATTTGAAGGTGACTAGTCAGTTGTAAAAAGGATGTTCTGATTCTTCATTTCATTTTTATTTCACATTTTCATACTTGATTCATGACTGTAAGCATGAATCAAGCAAATTGAAACTCAAGTTGCATTTTGATTTTTATCTAAGGCTTGGTCTCAAGGAGTCAATGGGATTATATCTTTTTTGAGCTTATCATATACCAATGAAACACCTATGATGAGTTGCTATTTGATTGTATGATTATCTCTTTTAAAAAGTATACCAAATTTTGTTTAACATTTGGTTTATGAAAATGTATCCATATCCTAGCCTTTGCAATTTGAGTGTACCCATTTCGTATCATGGGATTTAAACACATTGGGATAATGTCATGTACGTCACGTTGGCTGGCAAAAAAGAGTTGACAGGCCACTCATTTCGAGTTAAGAGTATAAGCAGTGGGATGTACTCAAATCATTCATGAAGAGGAGTCTTTAAACCCCATAGCCGAGACCTCCTTATGTTTGTTTTGATAGCACGAGCTCTCTGCTTATTTTCTTTTCATGGGATTCGTTCAGACTTATCCTTACTACCTTTGTCATCTAAAACCACAGTGAACTCTGGTCGCCCTCTGTTTCCATCTATTCAAACCCTTATGGCCCCTGTCACCCGAGTTGAGCCGAATGGCTCCCAAACCTTGCTACTGTGTAATGATGCGAGTGAAGACCTTAAAATTCATGGTTGGGTTGTGTTTCTCAAGAAATTCCAGGGTTATAATTTACAAGTGGCCCAAAAGTTCACCCTTACATTCGATGGATGTAGAGCCAAAGTGGGCGATATTCAATTGGAAATCACCGAGGAATTTCTGAGTGAGGCAACAAGCCTCCCCCTCACTGGCCAAAAATGGTTTAAAAATTCAAATTTGGACGAGGTACCATGGAGTCTGTTTGTCACCTCCCAAAAAATTCAATGCCATGACAAAGGTATGCCACTCTCTATGTTGAAGGATAGATGTCATAGTTTATTGGCAGTGAATTTGTTACTTGTGAAGGCCGCTACGACCTCGTATTCCTTTACCACATAAGTTTACTCATGCATTTTATCGTTTTCCAATTAAACATGCCATTTTACTTATTAAGAATCTTGTATAAAATGTCAAAGAGATATAAAAGGAAGAACTTGAATTCCATCCTATTTCACCATGGGTTGATAAAGTTATTGTTAGTCCATCATCTGAAATTGCTTGGTGATGATTGGGATGCTTTCATAACTCGCAATGGCTTTGTTACAGTAAGCCCTGTAGAGACTCATGTGGTTGATAAACCTATGCTAGAGAAGCCTCTTTTTCCCTCCAATGACAGGCCAATTTTCTTGTGTGAAAACCCTTGTGAAAGGGCTACGCCCGATCAGTCTGTGTGTGAGCAGCAGGATGTCAGCTCCAAGCTTGTTAAAAGTCCTGAGTGTGAACAAGTTGTCGACCCTAACCTTAATACAAAATCCACCAGTGGAAACCCTTCCAAACAGTCAAAGAAAAATCAAGACATGTGAGGGTTTAATAACAAGAGGGCTAGGAGACTAATTTCGAGGAGCCTACGAAATTGATCAAAATATCATATGAGCTTGATCGAATTAATCGAGGTCCATGAGAGATCTGATTTTGAGGTTGAAAAATTCCTGGTAGATGAAGACCCGAATTACTCAAAACCAGATCTCAGTCAAACTTTCAATTATGTGAATAACCTGCCACCGTGCTTGAAGCACAACAAGGATTTTCCAGGAATTAAACTCGGTCAAAGGCTAACAGTGGATAATGGTACTGTTTTAACACATAGTGATGTGTTTCCTCAACCATTTTCCCCTGCTGTAAATTGCGAAGTGCGTTTACATTGGATAGGTCTGTATTACACAGACATCCTTGTCCTTCAAGAAAATATCAAGGCTCTTACCTCTCAAAAGCGCTCATTAACAATTGAAAACCGTGAGCTCAAGATCAATGCACAAAGGAAAGGAAAACGTTTGAAAAGGACTGGCAATATCATAATAAAAAACGCTGATAGTGTCAAGGGCGTGATCAACTATGAGATTTTGTGATTCGAATTTGGTTATCAGTTGAATGGTAAGATTGGTTTTTATCTTATTTGTGATTTTATTGTTATTTTTCTAATTAATATAGAGTGATTTAGATTTCTGTTGTCAATAATAAGACTGGCTACAGAATCAAGAGATTTTGTAGCCAAGTTAATTCTCATATAAAATTTGGAAAATGTTAGCTAAATAAACATCTAATTTGCTTATTTCGTTTTCTTTCAGGATATGATGTCTCTTGTGGTGATCTCATAAGATGGAGCATTGTTGGACTTAGTTAATTAGTCACTTCTTTTGGCTTATTTTGTAAATCAAAACAAAACTTGTATAATTTTGAAGATACAGTTTGATATTGAGTGGCTTTTTAGACCCTCTATCTTTGTAACTTTTAGATCCGTTTAAGATATGATCCTATCTTAGAATATAGGATGCTTAGCTTACATGAACTCTTTAAATACTTTGTATTTTGTAATAGAGGGCATCTTGGATAAGAGCAAAAGATGGACGATTGATTCCAGAAATGGATGAAACAACATTCATGCGTTTTGGATTTAGCCTCTTGTTGATAATGTTGTCATTTATGTTTTGTTAATACTGCTACATATATAGATCCGATATCTTTAGATTAAATGATCTGTGATGTGTAGGATTGTTATATTATAAATACCATCTATAATTTCCTTCTCGAAATATAAATGTTGTGATCATATTTTCAGTTAGAACGATAGGGTTTATCTTTCGATTTTGATTGAAAAACGAAATGTACAGGTTACTTTCAGATTTATCTTACAGTAATCATGTATAATTATGAGATCACGGGTTTATGTTTGTGTCTCCGCTTCAGTCATTAAAACCCAAACTGCCAACACATGTTCTGGATTTATTTAGAATAGTCATAAGGTTCATTGCAGGTTTCCCTCTTGGAGGTGGTAGTTGGATGTTCTATACTCGTGCATATGCTTGGATACATATCACTAACTCACTAACAGGTTATCTCATTTGTATTTTTCTGTCATTTACTTATCACTGAAATTTGACTGTATGGTTCATCTTTTGACTATCCACACGTTTATGTTTCATTGTATTTTTCCTATATTAGTTTAGATTTATAAAGGAAAAACAAAAAATATTTTTTATGTTCTTTCTTTATCTGCTTCCTAGAAGCAATCATTTTTCACATTGATTTTCGTAAGTTTCGATTAAAACTTGTAGTTTGCAAATCATGTACATAAGTAAGATTTGTAAATATTTTTCTTAAATATATCTACAACAGTTACATTATACATATGTACATATATATATAGTGATTAGTAATTAGTTAGTTATTTCATTTCTTTTAGGACTTTTATATTGGCTAACGAAGCCATTAAAATCGTCGGAACGAGTTACACCAAACGGCTTGGGTTATTTAGACAACCCTGGACTGGACTTGTTCTTCTAGTTGATGGATGATCAATTTCGCCCGCCAACAAATGACGCTAGAAGGAGGGCCTGACTACAATTGATGGCATGTGGAGGTCGCAAAACTCCACCCTCACACACTCGCTCCCCCGTAGTAACACGTAGTCACTCAGAAAACAACGTTACTTCTGAAACAACAACTACCTCGAATGAAAATCCTGAGATTCCCGTTGAGCTAGTAACACCAAACCCTTAAGGGGACGACGTATAAGAAATCGTTTGTCAGTCACTCTTAAGGACACACAATGCTTTGTGTTGGTTGTGGAGCCTGATTATCTTCCTTATTCAGAGGCCCTTGCTTTCAGTCGTGTTTATACCCCATGAAGACTTTACACCCCAGAAGTATGTACACTCTTCCATGCGGGGGAGTGCAGAGGGGGGGTTCAGGGGTGAAGCCCCCAAAGAAAAAATTGCCTTGTAAATGTATATTGTAATTTCATTGTAAATCTAGACCGTTCATTATAAGGTCACAGATCTAACGGTAGAAATTATGTTAGGGTTTTTTCCCTAGAAGGCAACCCTCTGTTATGAGGGAAATGTATTGTGGCTATGCATTATGGAGAGTATTGTATTCTGACAGAGGAGACTGTGAGAGAAAGAAGAGGAAGTTACAACGGGTTTTGTTGTAGGTTGTATCCCTTCATTTGCTGGATAATAATAAAGGAAGGGCCTGGCAATTTATCTGGTGGACGTAGACCACACTAGGTGAACCACATAAATCTATGTCTTTATTGTATTGTTTATCTTCTATTTTTTGTTTCCGCACTTGTTTTATTTTATTTCTCCGCGGTCCTATTTTCTTAACACTTTGGCCCGTATCATAAAACCTAGTAGGCCTTTCAATCAACCTTTATATTTGTTGGATATCCGAGAGCAACTTGAAGGCACTAGTCTACGTTTAGATCTTTTAGGAGATAATACCATAGATCTTGACCATACCCCTACTCTTGGAGGTGGAGGATCTGGTATTCCACCTTCCCCACCTCATTCATCTCCTTCCTCTTCAGTGGGAGAGTCATCTGACGAAGAAAGTTCTTCATCTGAACCATCTCAGCCTTCGACACCACCTACAGCCATGGAAAACCAAAATAATCCCGCCAGACCTTGGCTCGATCAAGATGTTGTGGCTGTACCTGGACCCCAACACCCTTTACCAAAACACCCAGAGAAATGGTTACCTAAAGAAATTCATGCTAGCCATTAGACTCCAAAGTATAGAACATGAAGATGTAGTATGTAGATTTTTTCCTTACACGTTTGAGGGCAATGCCTCTACATGGTATTTCACTAAACAAGCTCACACTATTGTATCTTGGGACATAATCGAGACCTGTTTCCTAGAGAAGTTCAGAGATGATAAATCTCTGGAAGTATTAGTCATGGAACTCTCCAGCTTAAATATGAACCCTAAGGAGAAAGTAAAAGATTTTAACCAAAGGTTCCTTACGTTAAAAAACTGAATCCCCACTAATTCAATGCCCTTAGAAAACCTTATTGTGGCATATTACACTAAATCTCTACACAATAATATAGCAATTTGGGTTAAAAGGTTTAAGAAGTCAATGTTACTGGAAGCCTTCGAGGAGGCGAGCCAAATCGAAAAATATATTTTGAGCTTGAAATATAATCTTAGTAATGAGGCAGAAATAACCCCATCTTCTAAGAAAAAAATAGAAATTCTTACTAGACCTCTCCAAACCAAAACCCAATCAGAAACCTTAGACTTAGAAAGTTTACAAAAGGTCGTCCAAAAATTATCGAATCAAGTCTTAGACTTGAAGAGATCGGCTGTAGAAGCATATTCGAGCAAAGGAAGTTACAAACCTCCTTTCAGAAAACCTTTTCCCCCCAAACGGCCGAATCCGACCCCTGAGGGTCTGAATTTTGAAAGCTTGTAATACACTCTGCAGACTATCCTTGAAGCACATGATAACTTAGTTCCCCCTAAGAATTCTGAAGACGTGGTTGAAGAAGAAGTAGCCGAAGAAGACGAGTCATCTCCCAATGTCTTCGGACATTTTTCCGACAATACTTTTCAAGCCAATTTTGAAACTGTTCATCCTTACAACACCAGAAGAAAAGCACAAAGTAAACCCTCTTCCGAAATAAGTACTAATGTGCCTCCGAAACAATTGAAACAAGCTGAAACAAAACATAATTTAGCAGCCCCAAGTTTAGAGTATGATTTGATTGAATACCTAAAGAAACTTAGGGATAATATTTCCGTTTACGAAATTTTGAAATTCCCTCTTCTTCTGCAGAAAATGCTTCATAACATCGCAAAAAATAGTAAAAACAACAATCTGAATAACAAGAAAATTGCAAAAATCAGTTCTAAAACAACTCAAAAGATCCCTGCTAAAACAACACCTGAACCCCCAGATAAAAGGGATCTCACCGAAAAAACTGTATCAAATGTAGATAAAGTAATTTCAAGGACAATGACTAAAAATTAACAGAATTTTGTTGTTAATACTCGAAAAAATGTCCCACCTTTCTTATTAACTTTTGAAATTTTCAATAGAAATGTACATAATTGCATGGTAGATTCCGGCACATCATCAAATGTGATGCCCCTGTCTATTTGCCAAAACATCAACATTGAAGTTCAACGTTCTAGTCTTAAAATCATTCAGCTCGATCGAACAAATGTTAAGGTAATTGGTGAACTAAATAATGTGCTCGTTAGGTTATATTCTAATCCTAAAGTTCACCAGATTATTGACATCATTGTTGTTGACATCCCCAAGGTCTATGGTTTATTTTTGAGCAAGGATTGGTTCGAGCAACTACATGGGTACTTTGCAACAGATTGGTCACATTTGTGGCTACCAGAAAATGGAAAGCCAAACAAAATTAGGATTAACCGTGAACGTTACCTCAAGCACACTGTGATGGATTTGAATGATGCTAATGAACCATTTATTGCTTCCACTAATTCACTTGAAATGCAGGGAATGAACACCTTCTTCCGTAACTTCATGGCCAAAACCTCCCCCATCACTAATCTAGAACAACAGTTGGAGCTCATGACATGTACTCAGTCAACAACTTTACCAAATGTGCCAAACACTGCCGACGAAGCTTATATATGGTCACTTTACTTCGATGGATCCAAATCCAAAGAAGGAGCTGGTGCAGGATGTGTACTCATCGACCCGACATGTAATAAAACTTTAATCTCCTATCGATTAGAGTTTGAATGTACCAACAACACCGCCGAATACGAGGCGCTTTTGCAAGGACTTAGGAAAGCTCTAGATATGAATGTAAAGAACTTAATGGTATTCGCTGATTCAGAAACGGTGGTCAAGCAGGTAAGAAATTACATACATTGTCTATCACCACACTTGAAAAGTTACCAAACTGAGGTATGGAATCTAATGCACAAATTTTCCRCATTTAACATCATTTCCATTCCTAGATTAAGMAATTCTGAGGCTGATTTATTGGCTAACGTCGCTTCTAAACTTTTTCCCATAGAAGGTCTTTCTCCGAATGCATTTTCGATTGAGTTATTGTTTAGACCATGGTTCCCRGACAACGTTAGTAATTGGAGAGTGTTTGATGATGATCATCAGATCATCAACTTCTTGCATATGGAGGATACCTTTCAAGGTGCAATTATCGATGAAGGCAGTCACGATGAGAATCTCCATAATTTCACGGTAATATCAGAGCCGAGGTCTCCCGAATCAACATCTGATCTGGTAAACTCTATTCCTAAATCCGTGGTAAGACTAGAGAAGTTTTATGATTTGCATGATAAATTCAAAAAATCGGTAAATTGTAAAAAAAATAGTTCTTCCTTGACTCATGAAAAGGTAAATCTAGGGACTAAATATAATCCACAATATATTAATCTGGGAATGGGATGCTCTGAGAAAGAGTAGTCCGCTTTTATAATTTTTTTTATAGAATTCAAGGATGTCTTTGCTTGAACATATGATGATTTGAAAACTTTTGATTCTAATATAATACAACATATCATCCCCATGAAACCCCAGACTCAACCTTTTTAGAAGAAGCTGAGAAAGATGCACCCTAAGTTGGAACCAATAGTCAAGAAAGAACTAAATAAATTATTGAATGCAAATATAATCTTCCCAGTAAGACACACACAATGGGTGTCTAATCTGGTTCTTGTAAGGAAGAAAAGTGGCGAAATTCGACTATGTGTCGATTTTCATAACTTGAACCAAGCGTTTAACAAAGACAATTATCTTGTTCCTCCAATGGAACAAATTCTTCAGCAGGTATCTGGTTCCGAAAGACTATCATTGCTAGACAGTTTTTCAGGATACAACCATGCCCTCATGTCTCCCCCAGACTAGTTAAAAACCACTTTCCGTACCCCATGGGGTACTTACGCCTACAGAAAAATGCCTTTTGGGCTTATAAATGTCGGTGCCACTTTTCAGAGAACAATGGATATTGCTTTTTGTGGTCTCATAAATCAATCCGTAGTGGTCTATCTTGATGACGTTACTATTTTCTCCAAAAACAAGAAAGATCACTTGTCTCACCTTAGGTCTGTCCTAGAACGATGCCACAAGTACGACATATCTCTCAACCCTAATAAGTCTATATTTGCAGTGGAACAAGGAAAACTTCTCGGATTCATAGTATCCAGTGATGGGATGATCATTGATCCCGAAATAACTCAAGCCATTGCCAAACTTCCTCCCCTCTCCTCCAAAAAATCTATGCAATCCTTTTTAGGCCAGATCAATTTTGTTAGAAGGTTTGTCCCCGGTTTCTCAGAAATGGTAAGGCCATTGAAAAACTTAATTAAAAAGGATGTTCAGTATCATTGGGGACCACATGAAAATCAAGATTTTGATTCCATAAAAAAATTCATAGTGGAAGCGCCTTCCTTGATGACTCCTAATTTCTCACAAGATTTCACTCTTTATACTTTCTCTGACTGATCTTATGCTGTTGTGTTGACCCAAAAGAACACTGAAAGCAATGAAATCCCCATTGCTTTCATGATCTTAGCCTTCAAAGGAGCGAATCTTAACTACTCGACTGTAGATCAACAAACTTATGCAGTTTTCAAAGCAGTGAAACATTTCCAATCATATTTGTTGAAATCCATAAATAAAGTCATTGTGACTTATCTTGCTGTCAGAAACTTGTTAGTAAAAAAGGAATTGGGTGAAAAACGATAAAACTGGATGACATCGTTACAAGAGCATGACCTCGAAATTACCCTTGCACAAATTTTCAGAGGTCAAGGTCTATGCAAACTAGTGGTTGATTCAGTTGAAGAGCGACATAGTCAAATTAATGTCTTAACTGTAAATCAACATAGTGAAAACCAGATCTGTTGTACACAAGTTGTTTCTAATTATTGGTTTGATGATATTAAGTTTTATCTAACACATGGTTCTACTCCTTGCCATCTCGATCCAAAAAAGAGAAGAGCATTAAGACTAAAATCTGCACCTTTCCAGCTGGTAAATGACGTATTATTCCGTAAGAATTTTGATAATGTCCTCATGCGTTGTTTGGAAAGAGATGAAGTAGAGAAAGTATTATCTGAACTGCATGCAGGTGAATCTAGTGGGAACTTCGGTGGAGACATCACTGCTCACAAAGTATTAAGAGCTGGGTACTATTGGCCCACATTGTTCAAAGATGCCCATGCATTATGTCGTAAATGCATAATCTGCCAAAAGGCTGTTGGACGAGTACAAAAGGCAACATTCCCTTTGCAACTTGTTTTGGTATATTCACCTTTTCAACAGTGGGGTCTTGACATCATAGGGCCAATTAACCCCACTTACTCACAACAATATAAATACATCATTACAATAATGGATTATTTTACCAAATGGCCCGAGGCTGTACCACTAAAAGTGGTAAACACTAATTAGGTAATATCTTTCCTTAACTCAAACATCATTACTAGATTCGATATTCCCGAGTGTTTGGTCTTCGATAATGCTTCCTACTTTTCATCCCTTGATATGAGTGTTTTCTCTTTAGAAAAAGGGATCAAACTGAAATATTCTGCTAGCTATTACCCCCAAGGAAACGACTTGGCAGAATCGACAAATAAAAACCTGATCAAGATAATCAAGAAGACATTTTTTGAAAACCATAAGAACTGGCACAACGCGCTTTTTAATGCACTCTGGGCTGATAGGGTGACTACAAAAACCTCTGTTGGTAATTCTCCTTTCTTTCTCGTCTATGGAAGAGAAGCAATTCTTCCTCCTCATGTTCTGCTTCCCTCTCTGCAATTAGCATGGGAAGTTCAGGAAGAGGATTGTCCTCCTCTTGAAAGTTGAATTAATGCTTTGTTGAAACTAGAAGAAGTAAGAGCACAAGCAAAAGAGAGATTGGATCAGCATCAACATATTGTGAAAGGATGGTTTGATTCAAACTCTACCTCAGATAGAAACTTCGAGGTAGGAGATTTGGTTCTCAAGTGGGATAAACCTCACGAAGGGAAAGGAGATCACACCAAGTTCTAGAACCTATGGTTGGGGCCCTTTGTAATCGCCAAAAAACTAGGTCCCAACTCTTTCCGCCTACAAAATTTAGAGGGATAGCCAGACACCTTCCCGGTGAATGGTCAAGCTCTCAAAAGGTATTTTTCGTGATGATTCCAGATCTACCTTTTGTACATATTTTTCTGTTTTGATTTACTTTTGTTTTTCTGGTTTTGGTTCTTTTCATTTTGTTTGTTTTCGTTGTTTTCTGGTTAAACTCATGTTTGTGTCACCTTTTAGTTTGTGGAGGGAAACTGGAATGCATCATTATGAAGCAATTGTTAAGGTCTTTTCAAGATCATCAATGTTGTGAATTGCTGAAACATAGACTGGCTAAAGAAAACTTTATGTTCGAAGCAGGTTTCCTGGTCTCACTTTATAATTATGAGCATACACGACCATCTTTAAAGATTTTTACGTTGTCCTTGCTTTTAAAGAAAGCAACTCAAGTATGCTTTACTGTCCTCGAAAAATTAGTTTCATCGAAAAAATAATTTCAGATCATAATGAATTTTATCAAGCACAAAAGTTAAAGGCTGGAAAATAACAAGTGTTCTAAAGACTGAAATTTTCAGCATCACCGCACTCCTCTGAATATCTTTAAATTAATATTAGATTGTAAATGGTTTCTCGAGAGTTGTGGGAAGTGTTTGTAAACCCGTCGGCATACTGAATAGGTCTGCTGGCAGCGGGTAAATGCATGCATGATGCCAAGACAACTTCATCGGGGTACTGAACATACCCACTAGCAGCGAAGCAATGTCGAGTTCAAGAAAATTATCAGGTATAAATTTTGATATTGGCCTTAATTATCCTTCATTTTGAATTGAAATTTCTTGGACAGGGTAGAGGCGTCAGAGTGGGTTAATTGACATCCCTACCGAGGCTATGGATGCCTGCTGGTAGCAGTGGCCTTGTCAACAATATCAGAGCCATTGACTTGAACATCGTTGCTCTCGTAGTTAAAATTTGTCATCGGTTTCATTTGAACATGAAGATATCTGAAGCTGGACTGTGTAATGATTGTTGATATGCTTGATGTCCTTCAACTATGCTTTGATCTGTAATCATTCTAAGTAGCCCTGACATGAAATCGTCGGTGATGTAGAGATAACCACTTCTCCCAGAAAGTCACCATTGTTGGCATCCCTACATATTTTGTGCTCTTAAAGTGACAAATGACAATTATTGTAGCTGCCTATGCCTCATCTTGTAAATATTGCTATTTGAAGGTGACTAGTCAGTTGTAAAAAGGATGTTCTGATTCTTCATTTCATTTTTATTTCACATTTTCATGCTTGATTCATGACTGTAAGCATGAATCAACCAAATTGAAACTCCAGTTACATTTTGATTTTTATCTAAGGCTTGGTCTCAAGGAGTTAATGGGATTATATATTTTTTGAGCTTATCATATACCAATGAAACACCTATGATGAGTTGCTGTTTGATTGTATGCTTATCTCTTTTAAAAAGTATACCAAATTTTGTTTAACATTTGGTTTATGAAAACGTATCCATATCCTAGCCTTTGCAATTCGAGTGCACCCATTTCGTATCATGGGATTTAAACACATTGGGATAGCATCCTATATGTCGCGTTGGCTGGAAAAAAAGAGTTGACAGACAACTCATTTCGAGTTAAGATTCTGAGCAGTGGAATGTACTCAAATCATTCATGACAAGGAGTGTTTAAACCCCATAGCTGATACCTCCTTATGTTTTTTTTGATAGCACGGGATCTTTGCTTATTTTCTTTTCATGGGATCCGTTCAGACTTATCCTTAATACCTCTATAATCTAAAACCATAGTGAACTCTGGTCGGCCTCTATTTCCATTTGTTCAAACCCTTATGGCCCCCGTCATCCGAGTTGAGCCGAATGGCTCCCAAACCTTGCTACTCTGTGATGACACGAGTGAAGACCTTAAAAGTCATGGTTGGGTTGTGTTTCTCAAGAAATTCTAGGGTTATAACTTACAAGTGGCCCAAGAGTTCGCCCTTACATTCTATGGATGCATAGCCAAAGTGGGAAAAATTCAATTGGAAATCACCGAGGAATTTCTAAGTGAGGCAACATGCCTCCCCCTCACTGGCCAAAAATGGTTTAAAAATTCAAAGTTGGACGAGGTACCATGGAGTCTGTTCGTCACCTCCCGAAAAATTCAATCCTGTGACAAAGGTATGCCACTCTCTCTGTTGAAGGATAGATGGCATGGTTTATTGCAGCGTTAAGGAAATTTGTTACTTGTGAAGGTCGCTACGGCCTCGTCTTCCTTTACCACATAAGGTTACTCATGCATTTTATCGGTTTCCAATTAAACATGCCATTTTACTTATTAATAAGATTGTATAAAATGTCAAAGAGATATAAAAGGCAGAATTTGGATTCCAACTTATTTCTCCATGGGTTGATAAAGTTATTGTTAGTCCATCAACTGAAACTACTTGGTGACGATTGGGATGCTTTCATAACTCGCAATGGCTTTGTTACAGTAAACCCTATAGAGACTCATGTGGTTTATAAACCCATGTTAGAGAAGCCTCTTTTTCCCTCCAGTGACATGCCAATTTTCTTGTGTGAAAACCCTTGTGAAAGGGCTACGCCCGATCAGTCTGTGTGTGAGCAGGATGATGTCATCTCCAAGCTTGTTAAAATTCTTGAGTGTAAATAAGTTGTCGACCCTAACCTTAACATAAAATCCACGAGTGGAAACCCTTCCAAACAGTCAAATAAAAATCAAGACATGAGAGGGTTTAATAACAAGAGGGATGGGAGACTAATTTTGAGGAGCCTATGAAATAGATCAAAATCTCATGTGAGCTCGATTGAATCGATCGAGTTCCATGAGAGCTCTGATTCTAAGGTTGAAAAATTCCTGGTAGATGAAGACACGAATTACTTGAAACCGGATCTCAGTCAAACTTTCGATTATGTGAATAACCTGCCACTGTGCCTGAAGCACAACAAGGATTTTCTAGGAATTAAACTCGGTCAAAGGTCGATAGTGGATAGTGGTAGTGTTTTAACACACAGTCATGTGCTTCCTCAACCATTTTCCCTTGCTGTAAATTGTGAAGTGTATTTATATTGGATAGGTCTGTATTACACAAACATCCTCATACTTCAAGAAAATATCAAGGCTCTTATGGCTCAAAACCGCTCATTAGCAATTGAAAAGCGCAAGCTCAAGATCAATGCACAAAGGCAAGGAAAACATTTGAAAAGGACTGGCAATATCATAATAAAAAACACTGATAGTGTCAAGGCCGTGATCAACTTTGAGATTTTATGATTCGAATTTGGTTATCATTTGAATGGTAAGATTGGTTTTTATCTTATTTGTGCTTTTATTGCTATTTTTCTAATTAATATAGAGTGATTTAGATTTTTGTTGTCATTAATAAGACTGGCTACAAAATCGAGAGATTCTGTAGCCAAGTCAATTCTCATATAAAATTTGGAAAATGTTAGCTAAATAAACATATATTTTTCTTATTTTGTTTTCTTTCAGGATAGGATGTATTTTGTGGTGATCTCATAATATGGAGCATTTTTGGACTTAGTTAATGAGTCACTTCTTTTGGCTTATTTTGTAAATCAAAACAAAACTTGTATAATTTTGAAGATACAGTTTGATATTGAGTGTCTTTTTAGAACCTCTGTCTTTGTAACTTTTAGATCCTTTTGAGATCTGATCCTATCGTAGAATATAGGATGCTTAGCTTACATGAACTCTTTAAATACTCTGTATTTTGTAATAGAGGGCATCTTGGCTGAGAGAAGAAGATGGATGATTGATTCCAGAACTTAATGAAACAACATTCATGCATTTTGGCTTTAGCCTCTTGTTTATAATGTTGTCGTTTATGTTTTGTTAATACTGCTACATACATAGATCTGATATCTTTAGATTAAATGATCTGTGATGTGCATGGTTGTTATATTATAAATACCATCTATAATTTGCTTCTCAAAATATGAATGATGTGATCATATTTTCAGTTAGAACGATAGGGTCTATCTTTCGATTTTGATTGAAAAACGAAATGTACAGGTTATTTTCAGATTTATCTTACAGTAATCATGTATAATTATGAGATCACGAGCTTATGTTTGTGTCTCTGCTTCAGTCATTAAAACCCAAACTGCCAACACATGTTCTGGATTTATTTAGAACAGTCATAAGGTTCATTGCAGGTTTCCCTCTTGGACGTGGTAGTTGGATGTTCTCTACTCATGCAGATGCTTGGATACACATCACTAACTCACTAACAAGTTAGCTCATTTGTATTTTTCTGTCATTTACTTATCATTGAAATTCAAATGTATGGTTCAACTTTTGACTATCCACACGTTTATGTTTCATTGTATTTTTCCTATATTAGTTTAGATTTATAAAGGAAAAACAAAAAATATTTTTTATGTGCTTTCTTTATCTGCTTCCTAGAAGCAATCATTTTTCACATTGATTTTCGTAAGTTTCGATTAAAATTTGCAGTTTGTAAATCATGTACATAAGTAAGATTTGTAAATCTTCTGCTTAAATATATCTACAACAGTTACATTATACATATGTACATATATATATAGTGATTAGTAATTAGTTAGTTATTTCATTTCTTTTATTTGTTTCTTTTAGGACTTTTAGATTGGCTAACAGAGCCATTAAACCCGTCGGAACGAGTTACACCAAATGGCTTGGGTTATTTAGAGAACCCCATATCTAGAAATTTTCTTTTTTCACCATATCTCTATTACTTTTATTATCTTTGTCTTGGTGGTAATGTGAGTAGTCACCCCAAGGGGCCCTAGACTTAATTGTGTCTTGTCTAGGGATTATACGAGTCTACTGGGAAGCCTCCCTTGTGTTGAATATTTTTCCTTCACTAAGGAGAGAGAAGTTGTTGCCTAGGTGGCAATGGACACATCTTCCATGTTCCACTAATGTTAGTGGCTTGTGAAGGATTTGAACTTGGTTCTAGATTGCGTGGTAACATGAACCTCTCTAGTTCTTTCCATACTTGAGAAGCAAAACCACAAGACATAATAAGATGAAAATTTGTTTCTTCACTTACCATGCACACATTTCACCATGTAGGACCCAACCTCCTAGGTCTTTAGAGAATAGTAAAATGTCTTTGAGATCCAAACCTCCCAAATATTTTGGCAATGCTAATCTTTTCCATTTTCCCAAGGGGATACCCATTTTTTCTCTGCCAATTGGCCAAATGAATCTAAAGATAATTCTTCTTATGGTTTTTGGAATTCTTTTAGGAATCCATGCTAGTGTTATCCAATGAACCAAAATTGCTTCAAGCGCCACTTTCACCGAGGCAAGTGTTCCTCCTCTATATAACCAATGATTGCACCACACATTTAACCCTTTTTCCATTTTTGTGATCAACCATTGCCAATCCTTTTTTTATACTCAAAATGTTTTTAAAAAATCCCAATTATATCAACTTATTTTCTAAATCAATACGTTGATATGGAGAAATGCAGATCATAAAAAAATTATCTTCTTTGAGAATTTTCACAAAGGAGATTGAATGTTTTTCGATATCAACTTGCACACTCATAACAAGATAGTACAAATACAATATTTCCTTAAGTCTAGTGGAATCCCTCTGATAGCCATCATAGAAAAATGACAGGTCATCGACAAACGTAAGATGTGTCAGGGAGAAGAAATTTCCAACTTTGATTCTTTTAAAATTCCCATTTCTTACAACCTCCTTCAAATATCTTCTTATACCTTAAACTACTATGAGGAATAATAATGGGGAAACAAGGCACCGCTACCTTAGAACCCTCTCTAGTCTAAATAACCCAATGGTATATACATTTATCACAATAGACAAAGAAATGGATGAGACACAATTCATTACCCAAGATGAAAAAGAAACATAGAAACCTAGGTGTATGAGCATTAAATGCACATAAAGCCTATTAACCTTGTCATAAGCCTTCGAAAGATCCACTTTCACCACCATTGCCTTTAAATTCTTATTTTTCTATAGTGTGAAGGGCCTCTTATTGTGTACCTGCAACTTCGTGGATTTGTCTCCCCTCCAAAAAACCAAACTGCTCACATGAAACAAAGGTAGATAAAATTCCTTTTAACCTTCTAGTAATGATCTTTGAAATGATTTTATAAATGCAGTTGTAGAGGGATATAGGCCTAATTTTTTCAAAATATGTAGGGTTATCAAAATTTGGGATTAGTTCTAAAAAAGTAGCATTAAAAGGAATCAAAACCTTCCCCAAGGATTTAGATTCCTTAATTACCAATCTCAAGTATTCTTCTATAAACTTAAAGCAACCTAGAAAAAAACTCACTAGTAAACCTTTTAGGCCATGATTTTTGTCTTTTTGAAAGTTATGAAGTATCAAAATAAATTCCTCTCTCCCAAATTATTCCATTAGACTTTGGTTTGTTTGTGCATCTACAAATCTATGAAAGTATTGAGTCATCTTGAGAATTTCAACTAGTGGTGCTTTTTTTTTCCAGCCTTATATATATTTCCAAAGAAGTCCACTCCTCCTTATGCAATCTCCTCGAAATTTGAAGCTCTCATGCCATCATCTTTCTTTATATTCCATACCTATTTTATATTTTTCCGAAAGTTTTCAAAATGGTGAAAAAAGTTGGTATTCTCATCTCTATCCTTTAAACAAAGTGCTCTAATTTTTAATCTCCATTCATTTTCTTTATCTAATCACAACCTTCTCTTTTTCTTTTTTTTTTAAAGAATTTACCTCTTCTTTTGTGAATTCTGTGAGGTATGAAAAAACATCACTTAGGTACAAACTCAATAACTTTTCCTCCACCTCCCTAAGGAGACATTCATCCTTTTCCTTTTAAACTAAATATCACTCAATGGAGGCTTGTTTTTCTCTTTTGATATTTTTCATAACTCAAGTGTAGTCGAATATCTTAAAGTCCCATTGAACAATATCCAAGTCTCTTTTATAATTTTGACATATTATGACTCCTTCAACCACTCAATATTTAGCTTAAAAGGACTTGGAGGCTTATTGGTGTTTATATTGGCTAAGATCCAAACAACTACCTCACAAGGATAAAATATCCCCCTACATTTTTATAGAGGTGGTACTCCTATGTATGTTCTGAAAGATATATGTTGATGCTCTTGGATTGGGGAGAATGCTATACAACAAACCCCAAATATTTATTGCTTTAATTTGTATATGGAATGGTTCTTGATAACCATATTTATTCTTGAATGGACCAATCATCTTCTTAACAATAAAAATATGAAGAAAGGCTTCAACATCAAAATAGATATATGCTCATATTCATTATTACAACCCTCTGAAATGCATGGAAATTGAATATGCATCTGTATCTTCTCACAAGAAAAATAATGAAATGGTATTGATCATTTCAGATAATTTTAAATGAGTATTGTAGTTAAAATTGAAAAGAATTTGATAAATGCACTCTAAAAATATCACACTCAGAAATTCCAAGATCTAAGAAATCATTAAATTCATGCTTTGAAGTAGTTCTCTGTGGATTTTATTACATGAAATATATTCTTCATTACAAACCATTTAGTAAACCAATTGACTAGTGCTTCAGAAACAAAGTTTTCCAAACACAAGGATTAAATTGCCATGAATCAATTAGACAATCTTGGCTTAGATTTATCAATCACATATATGGTTTTAAAATACTCCATGATATTATTGATAAAAGTATTGGAAGAATACAAGAAAAACACTCAAGAACTCAGCCTTATGCTTAGTTCAGAAATAAAAGCATAAAGCCTTGAGAAAAATAGTGTAGAAGAAGGAGAAGAAAGAAAAATGGAGATCTCTATTTGATTATCAAAGATTTGCCTACATGTTGATGGTTGGACCTTTCTATTTTGATCTTTTTATTTCCCTCCAACCTCTTCTTTGATGGTGCTTTGTTTATTTTAAAATATGCTTCCAATGCTTCTAAAGTAGTTAGGGTTTTGGTATTTGTTATCGGATAAATCGATAGGTGCAGACACTAACAGATCTCCTTAGATCCACCTGGATCTAGAACAAAACAGAACATGACATGACTCTTTCTCTAAGTTGCGGTCATTGAATCTACTACTAAGAAGGAATGAGTGACATACCTTTATATCATTTCCTTAGGTCTTTGTTTTTCCCGCTTCGCTCCGGTTCTCTTGTGAAATCAGTTCCAAGACTACACAAACCAACCTAAGTGAAGATATCAAAGTATATTCAATGTCAACCTATGCATATGATCAAGGAGTTATGCAATAAAATAAGAGTGATTTTATGAGAAAGGGACATGTCGTTGTATTATATTAAATGAAAGTAGAAGATACAACCAGCTCGCCTTGATGTCACAAGATTCCTTTCAGTGACCCTTGGTTCCAACACACACACTTTCTCTACATTTGCATGAAGAATATCCAGTGCAACTTGATAGACCAAATAGAGTCTTCAAACTTCTAACTAAGCATATTTCTTCACACAATTCTTTCACCAATTCTTCATTCAATCTTGCTTAACATTTTCCATGAGAAAACTTTCAATATATAGTAGAAGGAGGGATGGTTACATGGATGAGGATGATCCCACTAAATCTGAGAAGTCAGTAGGATCCTAACCATGCGAATGCCAACTCATTTTCTAGAAGATTCCCTTCTAGAACCTTCGTGACCTCTTCTCTTTTCCAAGATTTGAAATAGGTTCACACCCTACCTATAGAGAAGACTGTGAATAGTTCGCACCCTAAGTTTGGGTTGCCTACAAGAATGAAGGATTTTCGCACCCTATAACATAGGCATCCTACGAACTCATCTTATAAATATTCTTTTTGGAAGGAGTCAACAGTCATTTTTCTCAGGCAAAAAGTCCTTATGGGAGCCTGAATACATCACTTGTAGAGACATCACCGGAGTGACCAAAATAAAGTGTAACAGAATGCCCCCCAAAGTATGAGGCTGGAACTTGTGACAACCAAATACTTTGTAAAATGCGTGTGTGTGTCAGAAACAAGGAGTGAACCTAATCAGAAACCTGTAAACAACCAAGCATCTGCAGAATATAATACCAGTTCTGAGGTAGGCATTCCCATGCTCAGATCACAAATGAATGGAATCATAAACGTAGGTCATGGCCACCAATCATATACCGTGGATCCATGTCGTCAAAATTCTACATAGCCACTAGGAATACACTGTGGATCTATGTGAGAAGACTTGAATTAAGACATAGCCATATGACATACAAAGTGGATCTATGTGCTGATACAAATCATACATACTCCATTGCATCCTGGATCAAAAATATGAAACCCAGGGTCTTCACTCCCGTCACCTGAAAGTACAAATCTAGCCATGTGATTACATGTGCTGAAGTCGAACATGGTAGAAACCACTTGATTACCGGTCATTGATGAAAACCGTTAACAAGTGTGAGGGAAATCACCATTGATGACAATGACTCCCAAGGTATCGAAGTAAAATTCGAACGAATGTGAATGAATGAGATGAAGTCGAGCACTCGGTGGAATCTCTCGATCAGGGATCAATGATGTGAAACCCCTGTCGAAAGCGAAGAGACCTGCCATTAAGGCATGCAGGTTCCAAGGTACTAAATGATTTCTAAGTCTCATTCCCGGATAATGAGTCGGAGTCGATGAAAAAAGACTCGTCACAAGAGGGCCTTGATGTATCCCCCATTAATGACACGAAATAAACAACAGATTTTGAGGGTGAAACAAAGTATGAATAAGGGTTGAAATGGACACAGGGAAGGCTGACATAGTAAGAATGGACAACTGCAGATGGTCGACTCTATAGAGGGCTCGTTTGAACTTCTCTTGAACATATGAACGACACGACCAAGGACTTGGCAGCACTGACTCAAAGACGATCCAAGATATGACCTTGTAGCAAGTCGAACGAGAGACAAATAGATTTCCCAACCTGGATTCAAATGACGAATAGGGGGTGTCATGTTCAAGAGCGACGCTTACTGCCATTAATACAAATACGAAAACATATCCCTTTCCCAAAATTTTCCCCACCATTTCTGGCGAGTACCTCTTTATTTTTACACAAGCTTGAGGAGGATAACATATGCTTGTTGATGTAATCTCATCCTTCAGATGAGTCCCTCAGAGTATATTTAATGAACCCTAGGAAGGAGTGGTTCGGTCCCATTATGGGTCTTTCGATGTTTGTTTAACGAGTCTAAGGATAGAAAACTCGAGGTTTTTTCGCGTTTTGAGAGTCTGAAAAACACTTAAAGAGAACTCTCTCAGTTCCTTTTTCGTAAAAGAGTTTGACGAGATCAAAAAAGAGATAAACTATCGCTCATCGGATGTTTTCTTAAAATACTTTAACAAGCGTGAAAATAACAAGATCGCTCGACAATCTTTTTGTTTTTATGGAGCGTGAAAAGAGCTTAAAGGATACTCCCTTACGTTTGTCGTTTTCGTGTTACCATGACGAGTACAAAAAAATGAGAAAAAGTATGCTCGGTTACGTTCTCATATATTTTCAAGCATGAGAACGAACAAAGACTGAGCTCGAGGTTTTTCCTAAAAAACCTTAAAAAGTAGTCATACATGCGACAAAAAGAAAAAAACACTTGTACCCCCTCGTTCGGACTTCAAAGTTGCTATATCTACAAAAAACCATACTCACAAGGCTATTAGGGTATTAGTTTTTATAAACAAAGCAATACAAATAATATAAAAAATCAATAAGAAATAGTAAAAAGTGAATAAATGTGGGTGAAAAGGAGTTTTTACCATTTCATTGTTACTTTGCCCAAAAACTTGTCCAACATACCTCATTTTCCCCCAAATTTCTTTGCTCGATTGTGGGAGGCACAAGCGATCATTTGGCAAACAGTTTCAGCCAACGAGGTAATCTCTTGATTCTTCAACTTTTCCATGGTTTATTTTTGGTTTTTACTGACAAATTTTAGGGTTTTGAGTCCATTTTAGGGTCGGAACATGCGCTTAAGCATTCTCGCAGGTGGGCCATGCGAGACCTGCGAGAATCTAAGATTATCGTAGGTGGGATTTAGGGCACTTGCGAGAATCTCACACTGTGCAAAAGGTTCACCTATGAGGGCCGAAAAATGGATTTTAATGTGTGGTTTTTGCTCAATAAAAATTATGCAAGAGTTTAAAACAAGTTGTTGACTTCCCTCTCATGGATCTTTTGCAGGTGTTTAACCATCACGATGTTGGAATGGAGAGAAAGAGAACATGAGGAGGATGATACCAATGCCAGGAATGACCTGGGTACAGTCGCTGCCCTCCGGGAATGTGGGCTCTTGAAAATTTTCAGGATCTCGGGCATGAGAGCCAAACTCAGGTTGTTGGAATACCTGGTCCACATGTGGGATGTGGATCAACAGTTATTTCACGTGGGACTCCATACACTGACACTAGATATTGAAGATATCTATTTTCTGACGGGGTTGTCATGACGTGGATACCATGCTACTTTGACCAGAGGTAGAGGCGGTGGACTTCCTATGAGTGAGTATGTTCACCAATATTGTGTTCCCGAGGCAGAGAGAAGTAAGGGTAAGGTTTCCATTTGGGGGGTCCAAGATTTTACCCTACGGACTATCTTGTTTACTATTGCACGCATGGCTGGGAGCGTGGCTCCACACATGGCTCTCTAGAGCTATTTCCAATATGCCATAGAGTGCACAGAGCCTCGGGTTTTTAACTGGTCGAACGCAGTTCTTCGCAGTATGAAGAGACAACTGACGAAGTGTAGAAATGGTGACTTGAAGCAGTTTGGGTACGGGTCACTTTTGGTGTCATTCTTCCTCAAGAGGGTCCCACTGTTGTGACTACAGGTTGATTGGGGTTTATCGGTCCCATAGGATCTGAGGATGCTGAGGTGGTGTAACCTCATGGCTCGACACGTAGCAGGGCCTATAATCAAGTAGAATGATTCATTTTTTGACTGGTTGAGGCCCCAAATGCTGATGATCGACCACTACGCATATGCCGGTTTGGATTTCTGAGGGGATCTAGATTTGGTCTTGCCTGAGGATGCTCAGTGGGGTGACTTAGGTGAGAAGTACACATTTTGTTCTTTTTAAATGTTTTTGCAAATTTTATCATATGAAATGTTTTTATGTTTATCCAAGGACTAATAAATTTTATTTTTTTTGATGACATAGATGTGGGGCCATATCGACCTCCAGGAACGTCTCCCATTCAAAGGTGAGGAGAAGTGGCTCCAGTGGCAAGATGGAATGCCAAGGACTACGAGGCAGTGGAACATAACATAGAGGGGTTGACTGCGGATGTTCCAGACATTGCTATTGGGCAGATCCCGAGACGTTACCAGCGCCATACTGTGGGCATGTCCAAGTCTCTCAATTGAATTCTCCATAGGGTAGCCCGAGAAGTGGTGTTTTATCGTGAGAATCATCTGTGATGCTATTTTGTAGAAGCTATAGGCTTCGTATTTTGAGATTTTGGTCCTTGGACAGAAAATTTTTGTAAAAATTTTTGATCGTTATATACATATATACGACTTATACTGGCTTATTTTGTGTTGTGTTATACACGTGATGTGTTATTGGTTTATAAATGTCCCAAATGTTTGTCTAACACATAGTTAGCCAAGGCATTAGTCAATGTATTTAGACATCTAGAAATGTGTTGATATTCGATATAATCAAAATAACGTTCCAAGAGGCAAATTCGTAAATATACCCGTAATAAAATAGGACTTCGGATAGCATATACATTACTTAACTGTAGTACTACTAGCTTCGAATCGAGTCGTATAACCAGGTGGCAAATGTCAAGTGAAATAACATCAATCAACAATTCGATGATGGCACTATATTCTACAATATTATTGGTTGCACGATTGAGGCACACACCTCGTAGACTGATAAGTTCATTTGTAGGGGTGTAAATTGCCCATGCAGCAGAAGCAAGGTTATGAGTACTATGGCTAGTGCCATCGAAAAAGCCAACGTGGGGTGGCGAAGACTCCGACATCAGGAAACCAAGCACAACGCAAGATAAGCGGTCGAGGGAAGAGACCAAATAATGAAAAATCATACTAAAGTAACACACAAAAAGTATGATACAAAAAAATACAAGCACTCATGCACATGTGATATTAAGCATAGTACTTCTTTAAGTACAACCCATTTCTGGGTTCACTCAAAGGGATACCGTCGTAGTCCACCAACTCGTAAGCTCCTTTCTCCAAAACTTGTCTGAAGATATAAGGATCTCTCCACATAGCTTCAAATTTTCTGGCTCCTAGCATATCCCGATCTTGTTCATAAAGGAGAACCAGATCACCTTCGGAGAAAATGTGTGGCTTGACATGTTTTTCATATTGGGCTTTGATGCGTTTCTTTTGGGCTTCTATAACTAGGGTGGCATCATGATGGGTTTCATCTAATTGCATGAGATACAATAGATGTTCTTCTTCAGTAGAAGTATTTGGGAGAAGTTTGATGGATAGTTTTAGGGAGGGTATCTCACATTCAATCAGAAAGATGGCTTCAATACCATAGACTAACTGGAATGGTGTAAACCCAGTAGTAGACTTAACAGATGTTCGGTAAGCCCATAATGCTGAAAACAACATCGTGTGCCAACTCATTTTGTGAATCCATATCATTTGTCGAAGCATGGTGATGAGGATTTTGTTTATTGCTTCAACTTGGTCGTTGGCTTGTGGGTAATAGGGTGTTGAGTTTTTATGGCGAAGACCCAACTTTTCAGTGAGTTCAGACATCATGAAGTTTCTAAAGTGGATATCGTGGTCAGTAATGATAGCTTGAGGAATACCAAACCGAGCAATGATGTGATTGAATATAAATAATGCTACAGTCCTTCCGGTATTGTCGAATGTTGGCATCACCTCGGTCCATTTCGTAAAATAATCTACGGCTACAATAATGTATCCATGCCCCCTGGCTGAGTGAGGGTGAAATGTCATGAAATCAATACCCCATTTCACAAAAGGACCAACAGAGACCACAGGGTGTAGAGGAGCAGGGTGTGATCGTATTTTATTGTTGTAGGTTTGGCAAGCGTGGCATTTTTGGACAACAATTATACAATCGTTGAATAAAGAAGGCCAAAAATACCCCGCTCGTAAGATCTTCTAGGAAATAGCATACCTAGACATGTGACCACCATAGGCTTCAGAATGGCAGTCATTTAGGGCTTTCTCGGCTTCATCAAATGTGAGGCAGCGTCGAAAAATGGAGTCAATCCCACGATGATAAAGAGTATCACCGAGGATAATATATTGACGGGCTTGGTAGCGTATTCGATGATGGTCAGTGCTAGACAAATTGGACTGGAAAGTCTCGGTCTAGAGATATATGATGATATCTCCATACCAAAGGTTGTCGAAACTGATCAGGAAAAGGGATTCATCGGGTAATGAATCTTCTGCTACATTTTCCATCTCAGAGCAGGGAAGGTTGCATATCAACTCAACAAACACCAAGGATTTCTTGGACTTAGCACCTTCGAATTCTAAGTCAAACTCCTGGAGTATTATGATCCATTTGGAGTATTTTCCCTTTAGCAATTGACGTGTAAGAATGTGTTGCATAGGGTTGCAAATAGAAATCACAGTAGTCTTGCATAAAAGGATATAGTGCCGAAAACGTTGAACAACTTGGACGGCTACCAAGGCCAGTTTTTCAACATGTAAATACTTGGTTTCGGTAGTCGTGAGACTCCGACTTAAGTAATAAATGACATGTTCATCATGAGAATCATCCTCCTGGACTAAAACCATAGTGATGGTATAGTCCAAGGCTGCGAGGTAAAGGAAATAATCCCGACTGTAATCAGGTGGGAAGAGTAATGGGGTACGTGTTAAAGACAGTTTCAAAGCTTCAAAAGCTTTGTCGACAGTGGTATCCCATACGAACTCAAAACCTTTCTTGAGCAGTCACGTAAATCCAAGAGTTAGCTCAACATAGTTCGGGATGAAACAACGGAGAAAGTTCGCCTCTCCTTGCAAACTTTGTAACTGGCGAAGTGAGGAAGGAGGAGGAAGATTGAGAATCACCTCAACCTTCAAAGGATCTACCTTGATCCCTTGACGTGAAATAATAAAGCCCAAAATTCAGCCAGATTCTACGCAACAAACACATTTGTGGGGATTCAAGCGTATATGGTAAAACCAACATCAAAGGAAAATGGCACGGAGGTGTATTGGATGATCTACACGACGCATAAAATGAGCGGGTAAGTCATTGAGATATGGCTGCACAATGTTCTTTATATCATGAAAGGCGTAAGACATAGCACATTGAAAATTTGCGCTGGCATTCTTTAAACCGAATGGAAGTTTCCAGTAGGCGAAAGTGCTCCAAGGACAAATAAAAGCGGTCTTGCGTTGGTCCGCAGGTACGATATTGATTTGATTATATCTGGAGAAACCATCCATCAGAGAGAAGATTTCACTTCCGGCACAATTATCAATGATTTGGTCAATGAAGGGGGTAGGAAAGTTGTCTTTAGGACAAGATTTGTTAATGTCTCTATAATCAACGCACACGCGGATTGTGCCTTGTTTCTTGTCAATCACAACAAGATTGGAAACCCAGTCAGTTAGAGCCACAGGGTAAATAAAGCTAGCTTTGAGAAGTTTCTCAATTTCAAGCTTGATAGCGGCTGCTTTACGTGGGTGGACCAAACGAAGTTGTTGCCAGACAGGTTTAGTGCTCAGGTATGTCTTAATATCATGTACCACAATGTCAGGGTCAATCCCCTGCATTTATTCATAGCTCCATGTGATGATGTCACAAAATTCTTGGAAAAGAGACTTGTAGGTGACAACTTCGTCATGGGAACACGAAGCTCCGATATGCACATTTTCAACAACTCCAGGTTTTATGGATATGTAGAGGTGGATGGTGGGTGAGATATTACTTAAGTTCCCTTCATAGAACATATCGTGTGTAGACTTGGGAACGGTAGAAATGATGACAATGGTCGATGGGGTCAAGATTCGTTGGTAACCCTCGATGGTGTGTTGTTCCAGGAAGAGGATGGAATGCGGATGTCCATCGTTCCAAGGGGTATCTTCCATGTACATAACATACATAATCATATCGTCTGTAGGAAAAATGACACGGAATGGATCCGAAGATAAATCACTAAGAGAGGAGCTAGAAGGGGTTGTCGATTAAATGGCTTGATAAGTGGATTTGACCGGACTCAAAGGCATTTCACCATAACGAAGATGATCGTCGGGGTTGGGTACCATCCACAGGTCATAAGATGCAGAGGTTCCGTGAACAGAGGTGGATATCATGTTGATTGAGGCAACAAATGGATGTGGAACATTGGGTGGTGGAATGGGGAAAGTACCCATCAAAGAGGAATCTTTAAGAAGACTGACACCAACGTTCTCATATCCAGGGGGGGTTTTTGCAATGAAAGGTATGTTGTCGGTACGTGCATCAAAGTGAAAGAAGGCCAATTGGTCTATGGTAACTACTTTTCCTTGATGTGGGAAATGCACGACATGGAAAAGAGTGGACACAACTACACACATGGAATCGATCCAGCTATGGCCAAGTAGAAGGTTGTAATCGAGAGGAGCGTTAAATACCTCCACTTCAACGTTGACCGTTTTTCCTTCTAATGTAATAGGAAACAAAGGGAGGACACCGTAAGGCTTAAAACTAGAGCCATTGAAGGCTTTGAGCGTGTTGTGGATTCAGTCAAAGGAGGAGAGTCGATGGCTTTCCAGCAAGTAATAGACATGACACACGTCGAGGCACCCTCATCAATAACTGTTCTACAAATGTTTTTGTTGGAGACAATAACTTGTATTTGGAATGAAAGTTGAGGGGGTAACCTTGGAATGTGATCTTCCAAGTCAAAAATTATTAAATTTGTATCTGTAGGGTCAATTCCACCAATAGATTTCAATAGTGCCTTTCGTTGTATAGGACAACTCTGAAGGACTTCGAGGGCTGACATCGCGGACGATGCTTGGGCCAGATCTTCGACAATACTGTAGTTCTGGGTAGCACGTGCATGAGGATTGAAAGCTAATTTTCAAACAACACCCTTTGGGGAAGGACGAAGGACTGTATCTAGGCTCGGTCGTTTGAGATGAAGATGACCGTTGGTAGGTAGAGTCATGGTAGATGGTTGGACCAACGAAGGAGGTATTGCATCGCCCTTCTCTTTGGAGGAAGAATAATATTTGGCTTGAGTGGTAAGTGTGATGTCATTCTTCTTTGAATCACCTGTACACATTAATACATAGGATGTATTGGAGGGGGAAGGTTGGTCATGAATGACCAATTCGGCCTGTTGTTGAGAAGGGAAGGGTTGTGACAACATGGACGGAGTGGGGGGTTTCGGGGTCCCCTAAAGGAACTTAGTAACCTTGGCTCGTTGTGGACAATCCTTAGTGTAGTGATCATCACCACATATAAGACAAGGGTATCAGGGTTTTCACTTATCCTTATCGTCAACAGGTGGTGTTTTGGTTTTCTCAGATTGCGGATTATTTTTATCCTCCTTATTCTTACCCTTTCCTTTTTTGGATTTATTTTTGTTGGCGAGGGTAGATTGAACAGAGTTCACCTCAGAAGTCTTGCCGGTGGGAGGGGTAGGAGACGAAGCATTTTGAACATTAGAAGAAGTGGATTTGGGGTTGTTGCTAGAGGTTTGGATGGAATGAGGYTGGGCATGGAAAGTGCCAATCACACCGTCAGCTACATGAGAAGAAACAAGAGTAGTTGAAGTAGCATAAGTAGAAGGGCGAGGTGTGTCAGGGAGTAAGTCGTAAAGAGTAMCCGTTTGTGAGTAAATGAGGTCGAGGTATTGAGCACGAATAATTGCCTATTCTTCTGTGACAACTCCACCCATGGCAATGTCATGAGCGATGTCATTCACGAATGATTTCGTGAACCACTCTGCCAACAAATGATCCAGAAGTTCGAGTTTGATGAGACGTTATCTCTGTTGCCACTCATGGATGTGATCAAAGATATGAGTGGCTGTAGTTTGTTTGAAAGAACTCAAAATTTCAGTTCTCATTTCGTAGCGGATCAGTAACTGGTAGTGGGTGAGGAAAGCCATAGCGAGGGTATTAAAGTCGGTGAAGAAGCCTCATTGTAATTCTATATACCACTTCACGGCAGAACCTGTGAGGGTTTGCTGAAAAAGGCATAAACGAATAGAGTCATCCATCAAGGATTTGGATGAGAACCAAAGGTGAAAAGTCATTACATGATTGTTCGGGTCCTCTCCTGGTTTACCATCGAATTTATGGATGTCAGATGGTATTTTGGCCGGTATGGCGGGCCATTGAGGAGAGTGACAGATCGAATCATTTAAAATCCTCGATAGATCAGGGAGGTCTAGGGTGGATAAGAAGGGTAACTGTCTATTCACATGTGGGTACTGGTGACTTTGGGGAGGGAGTCTCATCGGTAGACTAGTGGGACCAGAAGAGGTATTCATATAATGCGAAGATCCTGGCAGATTCGGTTGTTGGTGTGGAGGCAAGTAATTCATAGGGTTGTACCCTTGAATAGGGGCATGGGGTTGAGTGTTCGAGCCCCAAATAGGATTGGACGTGCCTGGATATGGTTGGCCTGTACTAGGGGGTATGAAGGAGCTAGCTTGTGGCTATTTCCCCCCAGTCAAGTGAGGATTATGTTGAATAAGATAATTCCAATACTGGGCCAAGGATGGAGGTATGTTTTTTCCATAGGGTGGAGTCGATGGGGGTTTCCCTCCAATTGGGGGTTGCGTCCCAATTGGGATTTGTTCTGCAAAAGGGGATTGGGTTTAGCCTCCTTGGTGAAATTGTCCACCTACAAGAATCTGGTAATTAGGTGTGAAAGACGGGATGGTGCCACTAGGGTTGGTGCCTCCAATAGAGGATGGAAGAGGTCCTTTGAAAGGGGGTCGAGGAAGAGTCGGAATGAAACTGGGAATGAGATGGTGCCCAGAAGGAGTGGAAACGCCAGTAGTCTGGAATGAGATTTGTGTAGTAGCGAGAATAGAAGCATTCAACTCATGATATTCGGGTGGAAGTGTTGGGGTGAATTTAGGCGAAAGTGGTGTGCCAATGGGGGCTTGGCTAGCCACTATAATCCCGGTGTGAGGACTTGTAGTATCTGGGACCATTGTGTAATGGACTGTTTGTAGAGGGATAGTCAAGATGTGGTTAGCTGGCATAGCGTCTATACTAGGAAAATAATAGGCAGTAGTAAAAGGTATTGCGTCTGGATCAGATGTTTCAGGTAGCTCAGGTGTGACAGTGATATCAATGCCTGCTCCTGAGCCAAAAATTTTCCGTCTAAAAATGCCACTAGTCCAAAAAGGATCTTGACCCTCAGGTCCTATGAAAGGTCCAGTTGGTAATCCAAAAGACTCAACAAATATATCTCTAGAAGAATTCACTTGAACAATACGTCTCTCTTAGTCGGGAGGAAGTCAAAAGTCCTCTCGAGAATTCATAATTTGAAACAGTTCTAAAGAGTTAGTTCTTTCCACTTGTGGAGTGGCAACGTCTTGGACTTCACTATGTTGAGGAGATCCCTCTGGTGAGTTGGTAGGAAAGGGTTGAGAACCTTCCAGATCTTTTGGGGGTAGGCCTTTCATTCTATGTGAATGGTGTGGAGGGTCAATTGTAATCGAGTTAAAATCTTACGAAAGAAATTCTATGGCCAACTTGGGTAAACAAACAACACGTGCTAGTAAAATCTAGGAAGAAAAATCAAGAAAACAAGACCTTCCAATTCCGAAGTCACTAGTTGGTGATGAAATCCAATGTCGCAATGACGAGACAAGAAGGGGCTAGGCCAGAGTGGAAAAGTTACGTTGACGACCTGCTTAATGGACTTACACCTTGGTGCAAGCTCCCACACACAATCATGGGTATACTCTCCAAGGAGCTCGAGTGAGTCTGGCCAACGTCGATTCCAGGTACCGTGAAGACTTACCCCTTCACAGTCACCTTGTGTAAGACCCTAAGAAGATAGGCTACTAAGGTTACCACCAACAACAATGATGCCTGGGGGAACAGTCGATAGTCCGATCCACACGCAAGGGCAGGTTATCTAGCTCGCAATTAGCTTGAGAGGCTTTCACTCATCATTGTGGGTATACCTTCAAGTGACCCCCGTAATACGTGCAATCTCTACACCGATATTAACAAAGCAGGGTGAGTAACTCTGTCAATCTCAATGCGACCTCAGGTTTGACCCTTGTGTGAGAAGGGCTTCCCAGGACAAAATGCTACAAATGGAATTTGACACTCCTTATCACAAGATACTATTGTGTGTTTTTTGCTTTGGAGAGTGTGTCTCACTGCCTATTCCAAAGTTCTAGCCTAGCTAATATTGGTGTAAAAGAGCCCTAGAAAAAGTTACTAGTTGAATTTTAAAGTTGTGCAATATTATTAAAGGTTGTTGTTATGCAAAAAATAGACGGAAATGAAACCGATGTTGTGTCAGACTCTGACCCAACAATGCGTAAATAAGGATGAATGATACAAATTTTTGTTCGATGAATCCTATTTACAGGAGGGAAAGAGGATTTTTCTGGAACAATGTGAACTACTGTGTATGATCTTCTCTGAAATGTAATATCAAACAATCATGAACAATGCAAATTCCCTATTCGTTCTCTTTCAATACTTGAATGCCAATATTTTTCGAATAAAAGGTTTCTTAAAAAAAGAAGAAGAAAGTCTTTTAAATTTTTTATTAGAAACTAAGCAACAAGGATGGAACTAAGAAAAAGTAAGCAACCAACGAAAATGAAATGCTCAACAAACACCCAAATCGATCTTTCAATGAAGATAAAAATAACAAACTGACAAGACCAATCTCTTCAAATGCACATGGGTAACTATTTTCCAAGTAATAAGCAATTGAAAAGGACAATTAATCTCAACTTTTAATCCAATCAAAGGCTCCTGACCAAACAAGAACTCAGATTTTAGAATAAAAGATTATACCCTTGTTAAGAAAATGTCAAGAGGTAAAAGTTGAGAAAAAATGATCAAGAAGAGTTTCTGATTTCCGAAAACTAATCATTCGCGAGATTTGAAGTCAAGAAACATTCAATCACTGGCCAGAGAAGTTGTTTCCAAACACACCAACAAATTTGGGCATCTGAAGACACAAAAGACTTAATCCAAAATTTTTACAAGCGAGTTCGCAGTCTGGCAGTGGGGTACAGTGCGAGAATTAAGGATTCTCGTAGGCTAGACACAGGCAGATTGCGAGAAGTTCGTACTGGACTGAACACCAGGGTGCGAAATTAAGTGATTCTCACAGACTACAGAAAGGTGCAGTGCGAGAAGGTTTGTAATCAAGAAAATTTTGGAAAAATGACAGATCTTTTGAGGGAACTTCTGGATCCAGGGAGTCTGTAAGGATCTCCTCAAGACTCAGAGATTGATTGGGAATGAAAAAGGGTAGGTCAAGAGAAAATGGCCAGGTAAAAACCACCAAAATGGGTTGTATCCCCAGTTGAGTCGCCAATTTTGTTATCAGATAAGTTAGTAGGTGTGAACACTAACAGATCTCCCTAGATTCACCTGGATCTAGAACAAAACAGGACAGGACATGACTCTTTCTCTAAGTTGCGGTCATTGAATCTACTACTAAGAAGGAATGAGTGACATACCTCTATATCGCTTCCTTAGGTCTCTGTTGTTCTCGCTTCGCTCCAGTGCTCTTGTGAAATTAGGTCCAAGACTACACAAACCAACCCAAGTGAAGATAGAAAAGTATATTCAATGTCAACCTATGCATATGATCAAGGAGTTATGCAATAAAATAAGAGTGATTTTATGGGAAAGATACATGTCGTTGTATTATATTAAATGAAAGTAGAAGATACAACCAGATCGCCTTGATGTCGCAAGATTCCTTTCAGTGACCCTTGGTTCCAACACACACACTTGCTCTACATTTGCATGAAGAAGATCCAATGCAACTTGATAGACCAAATAGAGTCTTCAAGCTTCTATCCAAGCAGATTTCTTCACACAATTCTTTCACCAATTCTTCATTCAATCTTGCTTAACCTTTTCCATGAAAAACCTTTCAATATATAGTAGAAGGAGGGATGGTTACATGGATGAGGATGATCCCACTAAATCTAAGAAGTAAGTAGGATGCCAACCATGCGAATGCCAATTCATTTTCTAGAAGATTCCCTTCTAGAACCTTCGTGACCTCTTCTCTTTTCCAAGATTTGAAACAGGTTCGCACCCTACCTATAGAGCAGACTGCGAACAGTTCACACCCTAAGTTTGGGTTGCCTACAATAATGAAAGATTTTCGCACCCTATAACATAGGAAACCTATGAACTCATCTTAAAAATATTCTTTTTGGAAGAAGACAACAATCACTTTTCTCAGGCAAAAAGCCCTTGTGGGAGCCTGAATACATCACTTGTAGAGACATCACCAGAGTGACCAAAATAAAGTGTAACAATCTTTCTAGGAACTTCCACGGGATTCCTTATTGGAGTAACCATTTTAATGAATGCTTCATTGAAGTCTCATTAATTACTTTATGCCATTGAAGTTTGTGCCTTGAAGTGGGGCCCATTTTTTTTTTTCACAAGAACTGGTGGATTTATATTAATATGAAAAAATGTGTGGCCAAAGCCACAAAAAGCATAAAGAGTCTTCAAAATTACATAATTCTAGCTCTGACAGAGCTTCTTTTAGCCTATTGTTTTTCTTCCATATATCCTTGTCCCATTCTTACTACTACTACTAATTTTAGCTACATAGGTTCGACAAAATTTTTATTACATATTGGGTATTAAAACATACACTAGATATGATTCACTTTTTTGTTGATTCAAGATATTTCTCTGATTGTTCTTGTTCCTCCTCAAATTCCATTGGTGTGTTAGGTCTGGTAGAATTCCCACTTCTTCTTCATCTCCTTCTATTGTCCCTACAAACGATTTTGAATTACTAGGATCCTCATTGTTCTGCGTTGTTTGTTCTTGAAGAGAAACAAGATGGAAACACAATAAATCTACTTCATCATGAAGTTGAAGGATGAGAAAACGATGTTGACTGAGAGTATCAAGTGTAAATTTTGTTGTAGAACTAAGGGAATTAAATCTGAGAGTCAATCTTTGTCTTTCCTCATTGCTAGCCTCCAATTCCTCATCCACGTTGTTTGCCCACTCCCTATTGTCCATACTTTCTTTCTTGTTTAGAAGAATTCACAGAGAACGAACTTGAGTACTGAGAATTGGGTATTCCATAAGATTGAGCAACCTCTCTGAAGATCCTACAGATTTTCTTCTAGAACCTTTATTTCCTTCTTTAGGGGCACGCACCAGATTAAATCCACCAATTACAAAATCCAATTTTGTTGAAAATTCTTGGGTTTTCTCAACTAGCCCAGACTTATCAAATGACAAGCGACTCGGATGCTTCCAACACAGACTCCAGATCCAAATTTTAGAAAGGTCATGGAAAACCTTATTCCCAATTGCATTTATAATTATGCTTCCAACACATACCTAATTACCCATACCTAAGATAACCTTCACAAGATGGTCATGCATCTCCCGGATACTGCTGACGAAATCCTCCTTAATTTGGATGAAGAGACATACTTTTCCCTCCTCGCCACCTTCCACTATGATGAACATACCTCTCCCCTGCACTAGAGCCATCATAACGAGTGTATTCACAGGATTCCCTCGTACAAACTCCATTCTAAGAATGATCTGAGCACACGTTGACTGATATCATTTCGGATTTGGAATGATTTTTCCTAGGATTCTGAAGGAGTTAGACGATATAAAAACTATGCATGTATGTTCCACACATCGAGGAGGACGTACCACGTGACTTAACCAAATCTTAAACTTGGTCATTTCAAATTTTACGGAGGGAGAACCACCAACACCGTGCCATTCACCCCCATATGACCAGGAACTAGCATGATAACTTTGTTTGCTAAGGAATCTGCAACCGTGTTATAGTGACAAAGGATGTGAAAAAAATGTGCCTGAAGTCCTAGCAAATATTTTCTAATGCGGTCCACAATATTATCTAGACTTGTTTCTTTTGGTGAAGAGGCCTTAAGAAAACAACAAATTGTGTTTTTAGAATCTCCAACTATATTAAGCTCAATGATTTTTCTTTTCTTTTCCAATTGTATGCCGATATATATAGCGTATGCTTATGCTTTGTTATTGGTAGTTGCTCCTAGATTCCAAGAATACTCCATTAATTGATTTCCTCTAGGGTCAAAGAGCACCCCTCCCACACCTACCTCCCTTGGTTTTCCTTTAGAAGCTCCATAGAAACATAAGGTATGTCAGGATTGAGAAGAGAGCCAAGCTTGTAAATCTAAAGAGGGAGAATGAAGTTGCTAGTCTGATCTGAGATTGGGTTTGTCCCTTATTGAGCATAGCACATTAATCCTATCCATCCATATTTCTATGTCATGTCTTAGCATAAGTGGTACTGCCATTCTTATTCTTTTGAAATTGAATAATTCTGCTAACTTCCCCTGGGCATGAGAAGCTATGACTCCATGATTCATGTTTTGATATTTAAAAATACTTCTATTTTTGGCTAACCAGATTTTCCAACAAACAAATTTAGGTTTTGCCTTCCATTCTCTTTGAAAAACCATTTTTCCAGAGAAGGATCCTCGATAGTGATTTCCCCATTTTCCAAGAAGAGTTTTTCATGAGGACGACCATTGGATTTTATACCACAATTCTGTAAATATTGATTTCCAAACCTGCTTTGCAAAATTACAATCTAGAAATAAATGATGGGATGTTTCTTCACTCTTTTTACATAGGGTGCAATGAAAGGAGCCTTTGATTCCTCTTTTAGCCAATTTTTTTCCTGTAAGTATCTTCCATGAGCAAGAGTCCAGCAAAATGTATTCACTTTAGGTAATTCATCATTGCTCCATATGTTTTTCCACATCGGTTCCTTTGTTGGTAGGACAGTCTTCATTAAAAGAGACTTGTAGCCTTCTTTTACCGAGTACTCAAAAGCACCCCAACCCCGAGAATCAAGATTTTTCAAGTGCACCGGAGCAACACCTTTGAGGGCGAGGAGAATAATATCCGCTTGAGATTGAATATGAGGAGGAATAAAGCCCAAATTCAAATCCTGTCAAATACCATTAGTATGCCAAACAAAAATAGCAAATAGAGAAATTTTGTTTTGAGATATCATCCATTGTCTAATATCATTGAGAGAGACATTTTGGTGGAGAGGGAGAGAACCAAGAATCACATCCTTCCAAAGATTAATTTTTTTTACATTTCCTGGTACCCAATGCAGAGAATATTGAATACGAGGAAATGAAGTTTTGAGGAGATTCCAAATTGGAGAACCCTTTGATTGGGATGGGGGGGGGGGATCTAGACATATCTTTCATTTTCCAGCCATGTACTTCCTTATCAACTATTTTTTCCACCATTCATTTTTCCCTGATACCAACCTCCAAAGAACTTTTTCACCCAAAGCAAGATTCACAATTTCAGGATCTCAAACTCCTAGACCTCCATGATCTTTTGGATATCTTACTAAGGTCCAATTTGCTAAATGAAATCTTTTTGTATCTGATTTTTCTCCTTGCCACAAAAATTGTCGAATGGATTGAGCTAGTGCTTTTTTAAATCACATGGGTGCAAGAAAAGAAGAAAATTGAAAAATGGGTAGGGATGACAAAACATATTTAACTAGCACCAGACGCCCTGCTGGATTCAACCAAAAAGTACCCCATCCTTCCATTTTGTCTTTTATTTTCTGTAAAAGTATTTTCCAGATATCTCTCCTGAGAGCGTTGAGAAAAATTGGCATTCCAAGGTATTTAAAGGTTTTCCACTAAACTGAAATACAAAACTGCAGAATTTGAGAAATACCTTGGATGACAGGGGATTTATGTTCCAAGCATAAATTTGACTTTTATTATGGTTAATTAAGCCGCCTGAAACTTGGATGAATTGATCTAGAATTATTTTGAATCTTTGAAAAATAATCATGGATGCTCCTCCCAGCAACAGAGTGTCATCTACAAATTGTGAATGATTTATCCTCTTGACTCCTATATCTATACAGAACCTGGGGATACCTCATGTGGTTAGTTCACATTCTAGTTTCATGTTAAGATCCTCAGCCATGAGGACGAACAAAAAATGGGAGAGAGGGAATCCATGTCTAATCCCACAAGATGCTTTAAAAAAAGAAGCAGGCCTACCATTCACCAAGGGGGATATCCAAGGATTGGAAATACATGCTTCTATAGAAGATACAAACATTTTATTGAAGCCAAATTTTTCCAGAATTGCCTTAAGAAAACTATGCTTTACTCTATCAAATGCATTTTCCATGTCCATTTTTACAACCATGCCTTTTCCCCCCCGACTAACACTAGAATGGATGGCCTCTTGCACCAAAATAGTGTTATCCCATATTTTTCTGTTAGCCACAAATCCTCCTTGGTTTGGAAGGATTAAAGAATTCAAATAGGGTTTCAACTGATTTGTTATAATTTTGGCCATGATTTTGTATGACACATTGCATAATGGAATTAGACAGAATATTTCAAATGTAGAGGCCCTCTTTTCTTTTTTGGATTAGGACAAGGAAGACAAAGTTGGTAGTGCCCCCCATTCTATGGGATTTATGCACATATTAGATCATCTTGATTAAGTCAAATTTTATAACTTGCCAGCATATTTTGTAAAAATAAATGGTAAACCCATCTCGCTTGGGGGATTTATCTCAGTTGAATTGATGAATAACTGCAAATATTTCTTCCTCTGTTACTAATTTGTTCAAATCTTGATTGTCCTCTTATGATATTTTTATTGGTATCTGGGAAATGAACTGCTCACATAAACCTAAATCCAAGTTGTTATCCTCTTCATATAGCTTGTTGAAATGAGACGAAGCCAGAATTTTTATTTCCTCAAAGGATGAAGTGGTGCCTCCTTAGGGAGTTTTGATTTCTTCTACATTATTCCTCCATTGCCTTGCTCTTGCTTTCTTGTGAAAAATGGAGGTATTTTATCCCCATTCTTAATCCAAAGACTTCTAAATTTTAACCTCCACATTCTTTCTTCTGCATTCAAAGACTTTAAATAAGATTGTGTAAGGTAGCTAGAGAGGTAGTAGGGGGGCCCAGAGGGCCCATAGTGATAATAGTGGAGGTCATTCAATGTAAGGTGGACTAGATCCACTATATTATTAAATAAGGCCCACTATGGTAGTTAGATATAATAAATGGGTAATTAGATATAATAAATGTAAGAGGACTTCTTAGAAGGTTCTACTTCTAGAAGATTCCTC
>JASDQU010013374.1:83619-95118 GCA_032191745.1 Picea mariana | reverse complement strand
TTCCTCGAGCGAAGGCGCCACCCCCTTCAAGATACAAATCAACTTCGATATTCCTATATTTGAAGGTCAGATAGATGTAGATGTTGTAGACAAGTGGTTGAATCTACTAGAAGGGTATTTTTAGGTCCATAAATTTTCAAATAGAGAAAAGATTATTTTTTCTCTCCTCAAAGTCGTTCCCTGTGTAAAATATTGGTGAGAAAATTTTTGTGAGCAAAAGGAAATAGAGGAACCCTCATTATTTATAGTCACGACCACCTAGGAATCCTTCAAGGATTCTATTAAGCAACAATACTACCATGTCATAAGTTATGACGACTTGTATACCAAATGGACCACACCGCAACAAGAAAGAGACTAAGCAGTGTCAGAGTTCACAAATATATTCCATACCTTGCGCACCAAGCCAAGTATCAAAGATTCAGAGAGACATATGGTTCTTAAGTATCGTGGTGCTCTGCATAGATACATCCAGACCGAAATGGAATTTTTGGACATCTCATCCTTAGGTATGGTCTACCGATATGTCATCAAAATTGAGCATAAGCTCAAACAAAAGACGCAAAAGTTTGGGCCTTAGAACCCCTCACAGCAAAATCCAGGAAAGGGAGACCCCAACCCATAGAAAAAAGGACAAAGAAAATATGGACAGTATCAGGACAACTAGTCCAAGACACAGGCAAAGAAGGACATTGAAAAGACAAAGAAAGATACCGGGAAGTGGTGCGACTTCCATAAGAGCCCTTGGCATAACATTGTTGATTGTCACTCAAAGAAGTCACTGGTGGCCGAAGTGAAAGCCTTTGAATCAAATGAAGGTTTTGACTCTGAGTCATAACCAAAAAGGGGAAGATGGATCATTGATGCGGAACCCAGTGCCACTATTGCTACGACCAAGCTCCAGCCTGGTGAACCAGATGAGCCAAAATAAGGAGAGTGCCACTTCCATTCATAGATGTGGGTAAAAGGAACCTCGTTTCACTTCATCGTTGATAGTGGTAGATAGAAGAAACTCATCTCAGCATAGGTCATCAAGCGGTTGGCCCTACCGACAACACCACACCCACAACCCTACACCATTGGATGGATCCGCCAAGGAAGTGATCTTCACGTCAGCCAATAGCGTCGACTGTCATACGGAAACAATCCCTTCAAATATGAGGTATTGTGTGATGTTTCTCCTCTCGAAGTTTGTAATTTTCTTTTGGGCCAACCTTATTTATGGAAACATCATGTTGTATATGGGTCTAGGCCTCATAGTGTTATTATTACTTTGAACGGGAAATTGTACATGATACCTGAGGCCATCCCTCCTAGTGTTATTTCATTGATCTATGCTAAGCAATGCAGGAAGGTCATTTCTCAGATCGAGAAATTTTTCTTCTTCATGATTCGCTCTCAGAGTGAGTGAAAGATTGTAGCCACATCCAGGGACTTCGCGGCTGATCTCTCCACACAACAGAAGCAAGTGGATAAGGTCGTGGAAGAATACTCAGATATATTATCCTCTCCTACCAGGGTACCTCTGCACTTTCAGGTCAAGCGTCCTATCGATCTAACCCGAGTCACACCGCTACCCAATGGGCCAGTCTACCACCACTCTTTGTTAGAAAATGAGGAGATCAAGAGGGAAATCCAAGAACTTCTCCACAAGGGTCACATATGTCCCATATCATCACCTTGTGGGAGCCCAATCATGTTGGTGTAGAATAAATATGGGACCTAGCGACTTCATTGATTACTGGACCCTGAATAAAATCATAGTATGAAATCAATACCCGATTCCTCGAATCGATGACCTCCTTGATCAACTCACAGGAGCCAAATAATTTAGTAATATTTATCTGAAGTCTGTCTACCACCAGGTCCCAATATAATAGAAAGATGTATGGAAGACTACATTCAATTCAAAATAAGGTATTTTTGAATGGTTGGTCATGCCCTTTGGTTCGAAAAATTCTCTAGCAACTTTTATGAGGATGATGGACGATATCCTACGACCTTTCACCAATAATTTTGTAATGGTGTATCTGGATGACATCCTCATCTACATCAATACTTGGGCAGAACAGTTGCAGCATATTCAGCAGGTTCTGCACACCCTGTGGCAACAAAAACTATATGCAAACTTGAAAAAAATCTCCTTTGACATGGACAGGGTCCATTACTTAGGCTACATCGTTGATCATTATGGTGTGCATTTGGATCCAACCAAGATCTAGGTAATCTGTGACTGGCCAACCCCAACCACACTCACTGAACTTGGGAGCTTCTTGGGCCTTGCCAATTTCTATTGCAGTTTCGTGCTAGGATTCTCTCATATCGCATGGGCCCTCAGCCAAGTAACCAGAGGTGTAGGTAAGGAAACATTTGTGTTGGGCTTGTCCCAACAACAAGCCTTCGATGACTTGAAGAAGATTTTTTTCTCATCCTCGATACTTTCATTATCGGACCTGCAACATCCCTTTGAGATCAAGACAAATGCTTTAGACTATGTTGTGGGCATCATTCTCACTCAACACGGCCACCCCATAGCATATCATAGTGAGAAACTATCAGATGTTGTCCGTAAGTACCCTACTTACAACAAATAAATGTACTCCATTGTGCAAGCCTACCGCCAGTGGAGACATTACATTCTTATGAAGGAGAAAGTCATCCACACTGATCAACAACCACTATAGTTCATGCAGAACCAAGAAAAATTGCAGAATGACCACAATCAGAAGTGGTCAACATACTTACAACAGTTCCACCTCAACATCAAGTATAAAATAGGAAGTACCAATCGAGTCGTTGACTACCTCAGCCGACCTCCAGTCACAGAACGCACCACATTTCTAGACTCTTGTGGCCATGATACCTTTGGATGGCCCCACCTTTATGAGACAGACCATGACTTCTCCACCACCTACCAAATGTTGGGCGCCAACTCAGTGGTCGCTAATTTCCATCTTCGGGAAGGGTTTTTGTGTTGTCTGGGCCATCTTTGTGTTCCATCAAGTGAGCATGCAAAGATGATTTGGGAAGCTCACTATAGTTGGGTGGTAGGACAATTTGGCATTGAAAATACAATGGCAATGTTGAAGAAACATTTCTATTGGACAAAACTTCAACAGGATGTCAGAAAGTATATTAGGTCTTGCACCTCTTGCGTTATTGCCAAACTGACCATTAAGAAACAGGGCATGTACACCCCTCTGCCTACTCCTAATAGGCCATGGGAATCTATCTCAATGGACTACATGTCAAGCCTCCCATCCACCAAGAGGGAAAATGACTTTGTTTTTTTGGTTGTTGATTGCTTTTCCAAGATGGCGATTCTATTTGCCTACAAGAAGAACATCACAACAGAAGCCACTGCCTTGCTCTTCTTTGAATGAGTATGGGTACATTTTGAGATCCCACAAACCATTATCTCAGTCCATTATAGTTGGTTCCTCAGCTCATTCTGGTCGAGCCTTTGGTCACTACTAGATACCAAGCTCACCAAATCCACTGCCTTCCACCCCAAGACAGATGGCCAAATTGAGGTCGTCAATCGGATGGTCGTACATATCTTGTGCATGTACAATTCAAAACACCCCCACACATGGGATGAGAGTCTTCCCTATGTCTAGCATAGCTACAATCGATCCCTACATAGCTCAACTGGCCACAACCCCTTTCAAGTGGGGTTGGGATTCCAACCATTGCGCCTCATGAATGTTGCACTAACCCTAGCGACACCTCGGTCGACTCGTCCCCTACTCCACCAGAAGTTGACAAAGCCACCCAGTTCATTAAGAGAATCTAGCACATCCTCCAATAAGTTCACGATATTCTACAGAATTCTAATGCCAAGTACAAGAAGCGCCATCATCAACATTGGGTGCCACATACGTTTTAGGTGGGAAAAAATGTTTAGTTGCATTTGTAGAAAGAACTCCTTACAGGGCCCCATCGAAAGATTTTCCCACTCCGTTATGGGTCGTACACCATCACCAAGGCTGTGGGTGACAATTCTTTTGACCTCAACATTCCCCCATTCCTTGGTATGCATCCAGTCTTCAACATGGCTCTCCTTCGGCCATATTTCCCACCATTATTTGACACCTCAGAGATAACAAAGGAGTCGAAACCAACAGAGCTCAACCCTGACTGCATGCAACAGGAATCCAGTGATCATATTTTGTACACACATATCAAGGTCACTCAACAACAAAGTATCCATCTTTATCGATTTGTCAAAGAAGAACAACTCTTGCACCAAGGTAAGTGGCTCACCTGGGGCCAAATTCAATAGAAATTTCCTCATCTGATGGGGGAAATCAATGCAATGGAGACCATTTATTCCTAAGGAGGGAGGATTTATCCAGGTGGATATTGGTGGCCACCCACCTATTCCACTAGCTCGAAAAACAATTTTCCACCTTGGTAGTTTTTCGATAGTGTTTTGGGTTCCAAACTTTCAAGGCCATTTTGAGTCCCTAAATGACGTTTTTTGGGGATTTGGGGACCAAGCGAATGCTAGAGTCACTATCTTGTGCCAATAGAAAATTGTTCTTCTCTATTAGACCTTTCCAACGGGCTATCGTGCACCTAAAACAGAGATCGTATGCAAAAGTTACAACCTCGGGATGTTGATGTATTAACTTACCCAAATGGGGCACACATGACTTTTGGCGCTTCATCTCCTAGGGTTAGGTTTTTGGATGTATAGGGTTTTTGACATTCTTGTTTATTGTAAAAGGCCTTCAGTGTCTCATTGTAACCATCTTATTGCGAATGAGCGCAGCCATCACATCTCTTCTCAGAGATAAGCTGCCACCATTCCAGCAAGCTTGTTTTCCGTTGCATTTTATAGTTTCAGCCTATTTCCTTATTGAATAGAAAACCAGTTTTACTGTATCTCTGTTATTTTGTGTTAAGCATATTTTAATAATCTGTATTAATTTCGTTATGCTCATAAAATACAGATCACTAATGCCATGGACACAATTCCTATTGTTCATACAAAGGAAGAAGTTTTTTGTTTAGATGACATAGAATTCAAGGTTAAGCAGCTTGCAAATGGGAAAGCTAAAGACATTGAAGGCTACCAAGCTAAAAATTTTAAAATCGGGGGGCCAATACTTATCCCTCACATACACAAGCTCTTTAATTTAGCAGTCAAGCAGGGATTCCCTAAACCCTGGACGTAAATCCTCATTGTTCCTATTTTTAAAAATGGGGATAGAAACATTCCCTCTAATTATAGGACCATTATGATTAGCCCGAATTTAGCCAAGATTTATGGAATTATTTTGGAAAAGAAGATTATCCTTTGGCTAGAAAGTCACAGTAAAAGAGATAACGACCAAGTCAGGTTTAGGAGATATCATTCAACTGTGGACCATCTTGTTACCTTTAGGATCATTGCAGAGGGGTTCTACAATACTAAAACCAATCTTTTTTGTTGTTTTGTTGACTTTAGAAAATCTTTTGACATGTTTCCCAGGAAAAATCTTTGGAATAGGTTGGAAGAGATAAAATTGCCTCTCAATTTAAGGGTTGTTTCAATAAGGATGTATGAGAACGTTATTGCTAAGTTTAAAAACATTGAGGGTTGGTCCAAAGATATAATTGCAATATCAGAGTCAAACAAGGTTGTTCTTTGTCCCCTACCCTTTTTGGAATATACATTGACAAGTTAGAAGATTGCTTGAAAAAAGAAGGTTGTGTCGGCCCTACTCTCACTGGTATAGTCATCAATATTCTTCTTTATGTCGATGATATCATTCTTATGGAAAGGAGTCCCCATGATCTTGAAAACCAACTAAAAATCCTCAAGGATTTTTTCTCCAATATGGGTATGACTATTAATACTAATAAGACTAAGGTCATGATTATTAAATCCAATAAGATCCCTTATGATACCTTTGTATATGAAAAAAACAACTTGGAGGAAGTGACTTCATACAAATATCTTGGAATTTATATTCACCACAAACTCAGTTGGAATTATAGCATTGAGAAAAGAATTATTGGGGAATGGAAAGCTTATTATGGGCTTGAAAACATTTGTAAATCAGTTGATCTTTGGAGTTGGGATAAGAAGAAACTCATGTTTGAGACTCTTGTTACACCTTTTATTCTTTATGGATGTGAAGTATGGGGATGTAGTATCTCTCAAGAATCCTGGAGAAAGATAGAGCAAATACAAAAGAATTTTATAACCTATAATCTAAAAATTAAAGGAGATACGCACTATCCCATCCTCCTCTTAGAAACAAGCCTCTCCCCCATTGATAGCATGGCTATGACTAGATACCTAATGTATAAGAACAATTTAAACAACATGGAATAAAAGAGGCTTCCTAAAATTGCTTCAAAATCGAGTCATAACCACCATTGACTCAAGTGAGGATGGCATAAAGATGCTCGGTCTTGGCTAAACTATTGGGGAATCATGGAAGACACCATTTTGAAGAATAAAGATACTATTAAAAAAAATGTCAAATCAAAATTTAAGAATAAAATGTGGTGTGATAAAGAGTTAGAGGAAAAAATAAAAGTAAGGTATTATAAGGATGTAATCAACCCTAATCTAGAATATCAAAATTATCTATCTGTTTTTCCAAGTGTAAAGAAAAAAATAAGCATTGCTAAGATAAGAACAAATTCTCACGAGCTCCATAGTGAAACTAGGCGTCGGTCAATTCATAAAATGTCATGGGATGAAAGAGTGTGTCACCTTTTTGACACCAAGAAGGTTGAATATGAAAAGCACTTTCTCTTAGATTGTCCATCCTATACCCATATTAGATCTCATTTTCAAAATATTTGTCACACTACCAACCTTCCTAACCTCTTAACTCAACAAAAGTATGGTGATCTTGGAAAGCTTCTCTTAATGCTTTTCGAGCATAGAAACAAAATTCTAAAGAATCGCAAGTAATCACTTACCCTCTTAAGGTCTGATAGACCAATTCGGTCTTAGTGGATGTTAATCATCATCATCATCATCATAATTTTGAAGATTAAATTGCAAATTTTCCATGAGTCTTGGAGAAATCTAATTCAAATTTTGTTCTATGTATTTTTAAATTATTATTTACAACTCAGAATTTAGAATGTTGTATTTGTTGCCAACTTAAATTGTCACCCAAATTCCGAGAGTCCCTTTGTCCTCTGTGTAAATTGTTTAAAGTCTAGAAACCATAATCTTGATAAGTCGCTTTTTAAAATCCTTTGTATATTAAAATTTGAATGTGTTATATTCTCTGTCATTAGCTTGCATTATGATCTCAATTCGTGATTCGCTGCCAAATTTATTGGCAAAACATGATTGATTTTGTTGGTCATTGAGAAGTTAAAATCGTATCTCTGTATATTAAAATGGTATAGTAGTTGCAGAATTTAATTAGTAATTTGGTATCCAATTGTCTTTTCATTGCCAACTAAATGATGGATTTGATACTTTAAATTTGTATTATCAATGAAAATTATTGCAATCTGAACTTGTATTCTGTGAGGTCTTGAAATTTCATGTTGTAATTTAAAAACACCATATATCATATGGTCTGGTTCTAAACAATTATTGAATTTCCATTTAATATTTGATTAATTGTGATTATGGTGTTGGTTGAATTTTTGGATCATGATTAGTGTTGATTCACTGTAAAGATTTGTGGCATGTTGACATTTTTTTTTAAGCTTGAGTCATTCAATTTATAACACGGATCCATAACTTTATTTCTCTTGGCATTTTATTTCGAATTTCAGAAATGATGCATTAATCATTAGTTGATTGTTTTTGAAATTTATTTCCATAAATTTGACATTCGTAAAGAGAAATCATTGTTTCGATTCCGCCCAGGAATCCAAGGATTGATAGTCGATGAAAATTTTATTGAAGTACTATATTAAGGATTTTGATGGATTCTTTGATGTTTAACACTCTCTCAGAATTTAAATTCGTTGTGACACTGAAAACGGATTACATATCCGAAATCGAGGTGTACGGTCGTTGTTGTTTACAAAATTCAATTTTGGTCACTTAATCATCGTGTTTAACATGAAGTGTGGATCCTCGTAAGGATCGTTGTATCCTTAGTGACCCTTTAATGTTCATGGTTGAGGCATTTTCCAGCGTTATTGCAAATGAAATTTGAAGTTAGTAATTACTGTAAAAGTTTATTTAATTGCAGTTACGAATTGATTTATATATACAGTATCGTTTCCCAACAAATTAATCCAAAGTCTAGGAGTAATTTATGTTTTAAATTTAATTCGATATCCTAAATTAGAGTCTCATTTAAATCAAGTTTTCTTTAGGGTCATAGTGATGTTGTGTATTAAATTGTTATCTTAATGGAATGATTCCACTCTCTCCTTACAGTTAATTAATTGTACAGTAAGTAATAGGATTTGGCATGATATTTAATCTTGTGTTGGATCATGTTGTCATTGATGTCAAAGGAACAATGTCTTGTCATAGTATATTGATCTATTTTCATTGATGTAAATGAATGGATGTCAATGTGTTGTCATTGATATATGATACATAAATGATGACATGCATAGATGAAGATGGATCGATGTGTTGTCATTGATATATGATGCATAGATGGATGGATTCATTAATGTATTGATCGTTGGATCATGTGGTCATGCATAGAATCAATGACAGAGGGACAATGTCATAGTGATGTGTTATCGTGGGTTATTCCAGTTGGATTGATGTAAAGATGACTCATTATTGTCTTGTCATGGCTGATAGGAAGTACAAATGGATGAACTCCAAAGTGGTCCCCTTATGGTGAAAGCCCTCATGGGAAGACGCTTTGTGGTTGAGTTATATTAGAATTATGGTTATAGAATCCATGCTTAATTGTGGAACAATGAGACGAATATCAGTGAATTTGTCAATGAAACTATCCTATATGGATAGTGTTTGTCATGCCATTTTCGGTGGTATGTGGAATGTCACATAACACCTCACGGTTTGAGATTTATGGCCTTACGAAGTTGGAGGACCCTCGTGTGTTGGCTAGAATCCCTGTTGGCATAGGAGTAGAACCAGGGTTCAATGCTTCAAAAATGCACCAACAAAACCCCAACTATCGGCCCTTTCGACAACACCTATGAAGCAGATGAAGTCTCACCCGAGGTAGAGGTAGGGGGCTTGCAGGACTCAAATGTCTAAAACCAGGCTGGGACACAGATCTATGATTACAATACTTGGTGGGCCACTTAGCCAACAATATGCATTAGGTTATGATTCTCGTTTACATCATAGATTAACCCTTATTACAGAACAACGCAGTAATAATAAATATCGAGTACTTCCCATCACTTAGCACACAACATTAGCTCAGATATAGAATTCATTCACATCATTAAGCACTAAGCTACAACATCAGATGCGTTCATTAAATATAACATCAACAACACTTAAGAAAATAATCACATAATCAACATCAACAACATCACACAAATCACATCAACACAGGATATACATGGTTCACCCTAGTGTGGGGCTACGTCCACCAACTTCTTCTTCTTATTATTTATTAGTCTGCAATATCTTACATGAATATTCTCCTATGCACAGAGCCATAGAGACAATACTCACACTAGAACGGTGATCTGCACACATCGTACTTGATCCACCTTCCTCAAAATTAGGTCAAGGAACAGAACCAACTCCTTGATAGCACAAAGCCTTACACAGTCTATCTGCACAAACCACTTACAACTTCTTGCACTAAGTCGATCATAAGTCACTAGTAACTACTTCTTACATCACATAGTTACCTATTTATATCATTACAAAAAGGTCTAATCATGGTTGAACCTATGGGCCGACATCCCTTAACCCATTACATAAACCCTAAAACCCTTTGTTGGGTCCACAAGCTTGCAAAATGAGTGAGATCCCACGATCTCTGCTTCGCCTGGGTGCTCCATTTTCTACCAACCTATCGAAGTCCCAAAAGTGGTCAAACATGACCAATGTTCTCTCAAAACTTGGTCGAGGGCCAATAGATCCCCAACACTCACTTGTGAATCGTCCTAAGTCACTTAGATCTGGGAAACATTGCTTTGAAGGCCTCAAGCTTAGCTCAAGCTGCCTCAACTTCCTGCTTTGCTAGAGCCCCCTCTTTTGCGAACTCTTAGATCACTTTCTCAGTAACAATCCCTTCTAGGTGTTGTTCCACTGTCGCAACCAGTTGGTCTAGCTATGAGCCTTGTCCTTCAACTTCTTCAAAAATCATGCAGACATTGTCCTGCACCGGCTGGAGTCTCTATGTCACTTCCATGACTTTTCTCTGGATAGTAGCAATCTGCTGTTGAACTGCGCATTTTTCCTGTGATATTTTCATATTCTTAACTGCAGTAAAAAACTTCATCTGCACTTGCACGGTGGATGCCTACTGCTTCGCCTCTTGGAGTTGTGCTTCCAATTTCCTCATCTCTGGATATTTTTCAAGGCACTCATAGGTTTGCGCACTTCGATCACTCAGTTGCTTACACTCTGAGGCGAGTGCTCTGATTCTTTCTACTGCATTCCTGGAAGCTTCCTCTCTTTGGTCGTGTACTTTTTGTGGAGTTTTGGTACTACTTGGATCTCTAGCTTCATTACCCTTGCTTGAAGTTATTGAATGGCCTCAGCAAGCTTCCCCACTTGTATCTCAATCGACTCTTCTTCCTCCTACACCAAGCACGACACAGAGCGAAGTTCTTTAGTCACTGCCTCTTTGATCGCAATCTGTTCTACGAGTAGTTGGTCTTTGTCTTCCTGTATCTTCGCATTGTTCTTCTCGAACTTCACCTGAATTTCATTTTTCTCCTTCTGCACAAATCGAATGTGCTCTAGGACCTCCTCCTTTTCTTGCTTCAAGGCTTATGTATCCTTCTCCTTTTCTTCTTGGACTCAATGAAGTCGAGCCTTGATTTCATCTACTATCCTTTGTAATTGGGTGGGCTCATCCCCCAATTATCCAGTTTCTGATGACGAAGGCGTAGTAGGTACTGTGCAGCTCGAATAGATGGCTTGCTATATGTCCTTGAGCTCTTTCTCTATTATTTCATACATTTTTTCTTTCTTTGCTTCATGTCTCTGCAAGATATCCTCTGAGGCATCCTCCATGGCTACAATGATGAGATCGACATCATCCACTATGAGCACATTCTTTGACTGAGGCTTATTGGCTCTAGTCTTCCTTCTTGCTGAGGGTTTCTACGAAGAAACATTCCTTTTCTTTGATGTCTCGGCCTCTGTAAGGGGATCCTTTGATGGTGTAACTTTTCCTTTTTTGTGCTTGTCTCCTTCTTCCCCTCCTTCCTCTTGGTTCACTTCATCTCCTCCTCCTCCTGTAGGTGAGTCAGGCCTACTTTCCTCTGAGGCGTTGTCCTCCTCATCAATTTCTATGTTCTGGATGTCCTCATTTCTCTTATTGTTCTTCTATCCATCATGTTCAACCTAGGTGACCAATGTACTTCTGATGATGTCAGGGTCGGATATTTATGTTG
>JASDQU010013374.1:64693-83569 GCA_032191745.1 Picea mariana | reverse complement strand
ACTTCATACAAATATCTTGGAATTTATATTCACCACAAACTCAGTTGGAATTATAGCATTGAGAAAAGAATTATTGGGGAATGGAAAGCTTATTATGGGCTTGAAAACATTTGTAAATCAGTTGATCTTTGGAGTTGGGATAAGAAGAAACTCATGTTTGAGACTCTTGTTACACTTTTTATTCTTTATGGATGTGAAGTATGGGGATGTAGTATCTCTCAAGAATCCTGGAGAAATATAGAGAAAATACAAAAGAATTTTATAACCTATAATCTAAAAATTAAAGGAGATACGCACTATCCCATCCTCCTCTTAGAAACAAGCCTCTCCCCCATTGAGAGCATGGCTATGACTAGATACCTAATGTATAAGAACAATTTAAACAACGTGGAATAAAAGAGGCTTCCTAAAATTGCTTCAAAATCGAGTCATATCCACCATTGACTCAAGTGAGGATGGCATAAAGATGCTCAGTCTTGGCTAAACTATTGGGGAATCATGGAAGACACCATTTTGTAGAATAAAGATACTATTAAAAAAAATGTCAAATCAAAATTTAAGGATAAAATGTGGTGTGATAAAGAGTTAGAGGAAAAAATAAAAGTAAGGTATTATAAGGATGTAATCAACCCTAATCTAGAAGATCAAAATTATCTATCTGGTTTTTCCAAGTGTAAAGAAAAAAATAAGCATTGCTAAGATAAGAACAAATTCTCATGAGCTCCATAGTGAAACTAGGCGTTGGTCAATTCATAAAATGTCATGGGATGAAAGAGTGTGTCACCTTTTTGACACCAAGAAGGTTGAATATGAAAAGCACTTTCTCTTAGATTGTCCATCCTATACCCATATTAGATCTCATTTTCAAAATATTTAATGATTCCACTCTCTCCTTAATTAACTGTAAGGAGAGAGTGGAATGATTCCACTCTCTCCTTACAGTTAATTAATTGTACAGTAAGTAATAGGATTTGGCATGATATTTAATCTTGTGTTGGATTATGTTGTCATTGATGTCAAAGGAACAATGTCTTGTCATAGTATATTGATCTATTTTCATTGATGTAAATGAATGGATGTCAATGTGTTGTCATTGATATATGATACATAAATGATGACATGCATAGATGAAGATGGATCGATGTGTTGTCATTAATATATGATGCATAGATGGATGGATTCATTAATGTATTGATCGTTGGATCATGTGGTCATGCATAGAATCAATGACAAAGGGACAATGTCATAGTGATGTGTTATCATGGGTTATTCCAGTTGGATTGATGTAAAGATGACTCATTATTGTCTTGTCATGGTTGATAGGAAGTACAAATGGATGAACTCCAAAGTGGTCCCCTTATGGTGAAATCCCTCATGGGAAGACGCTTTGTTGTTGAGTTATCTTACAAGTATGGTTATAGAATCCATGATTAATTGTGGAACAATGAGATGAATATCATTGAATTTGTCAGTGAAACTATCCTAGATGGACAGTGTTTGTCATGCCATTTCCGGTGGTATGTGGAATGTCACATAACGCCTCACGGTTTGAGATTTATGGCCTTACGAAGTTGGAGGACCCTCATATGTTGGCTAGAATCCTTGTTGGCACAGGGGCAGACCTAGGGTTCAACGCTTCAAAAATGCACCAACAAAACCCCAACTACTATCCCTTTCAGCAACACCTGCGAAGCAAATGAAGTCTCACCTGAGGTAGAGGTAGGGGGGTTGTAGGACTCAGATTTCTAAAACTAGGCTGGGACACAAATCTATGATTACAATACTTAGCAGGGCATTTAGCCAACAATATGCATTAGGTTATGATTCTCATTTACATCGTAGATTAACCCTTTTTACATAATAGCGTAGTAATAATAAATATCAAGTACTTCCCATCACTTCGCACACAGCACTAGCTTAGATCTAGCATTCATTCACATCATTAAGCACTAAGCTACAACATCAGATGCATTCATTAAACATAGCATCAACAACACTTAAGAAAATAATCACATAATCAACATCAACAACATCGAACAAATCACATCAACACAGGATATACATGGTTCACCCTAGTGTGGGGCTACGTCCACCAACTTCTTCTTCTTCTTCTTTATTAGTCTGCAATATCTTACATGCATATGCTCCTATGCACAAAGCCACAGAGACAATACTCGCACTGGACCGTTAATCTGCGCACAGCGTACTAGATCCACCTTCCTCAAAATTAGGTCAAGGCACAGAGCCAACTCCTTGATAGCACAAAGCCTTACACTGTCTATCTGCACAAAGCACTTACAACTTCTTGCACTAAGACAATCACAAGTAACTAGTAACTACTTCTTACATCACTTAGTTACTTATTTATATCATTACAAAAAGGCCTAATCATGGTTGAACCCATGGGCCAGCATCCCTTAACCCATTACATAAACCCTAAAAAACTTTGCTGGGTCCACAAGCCCGCAAAATGAGTGAGATCCCACGATCTCTGCTTCACCTAGGTGCTCCATCTTCTACCAGCCTTTTGAAGTCCCAGAAGTGGTCAAACATGACCAATGTTCTCTCAAAACTTGATCGAGGGCCAACAGACCCCCAACACTCACTTGTGACTCGTCCCAAGTCACTCAGATCTAGGAAACATTGCTTCGAAGGCCTCGAGCTTAGCTCAAGTTGCCTCGACTTTTTACTTCACTAGAGCCTCCTACTCTACGAACTCCTGGATCACTTGCTCAGTAACATGCCCTTCCAGGCGTTGTTCCACTGTCACAACCAGTTGATCTAGCTGTGAGCCTTGTCCTTCAACTTCTTCAAAAATCATGCAGGCTTCATCCTGCACCAGCTGCAGTCTCTGTGTCACTTCCATGACTTTTCTCTAGATAGCAGCAATCTACTATTGAACTGTACGTTTTTTCTATCATCTTTTCATCTTCTTAACTGCAGTAAGCATACTCATCTATTCTTGCACAGTGGATGCCTGCTGCTTCACCTCTTGGAGTTGTGCTTCCAATTTCCTCATCTCTGGATATTCTACAAGGCACTCATAGGTCTGCGCACTTCGATCACTCAGTTGCTTACACTCTGAGGCGAGTGCTCTGATTATTTCTATTGCATTCCTGGAAGCTTCCTCTATTTGGTCACGTACTTCTCGCGGAGTGTTGGTACTACTTGGATCTCTAGCTTCATTACCCTTGCTTGAAGTTGTTGAATGGCCTCAACGAGCTTCCCCACTTGTATCTTGATGGAATCTTCTTCCTCTTGCACCAAGCATGGCACAGAGAGAAGTTCTTTAGTCACTGCCTCTTTGATCACAATCTATTCTACGAGCAGTTGGTCTTTGTCTTCATGTATCTTTGCATTGTTCTGCTCGAACTTCGTCTGAATTTCATTTTTCTCCTTCTGTGCAACTCAAAGTTTCTCTAGGACCTCCTCCTTTTCTTGCTTCAAGGCCTCTATGGCCTTCTCATTTTCTTCTTGGACTCAATGAAGTTGAGCCTTGGTTTCATATACTAGCCTTCGTAATTGGGTGGCTCATCCCCCAATTTCGTAGTTTCTGATGACAAAGGCGTAGTAGGTACTACGCGGCTCGAATAGATGGATTGCTATATGTCCTTGAGATCTTTCTCTATTATTTCATACAATGTTTATTTATTTGCTTCATGTCTCTGTAGGATATCCTCTAAGGCGTTCTCCATGGCTATGATGATGAGATTGACATCGTCCACTATGAGCACATTCTTCGACTGAGGCTTAGTTGCTCTAGTCTTCCTTCTTGCTGAGGGTTTCTACGGAGAAACCTTCCTTTTCTTTGATGTCTCGGCCTCTGTAAGGGGATCCTTTGGTGGTGTAACTTTTCCTTTTTCATGCTTGTCTCCTTCTTCCCCTCCTTCCTCTTGGTTCACTTCATTTCCTCCTCCTCCTGCAGGTGAGTCAGGCCTACTTTCCTCTGAGGTGTTGTCCTCCTCATCAGTTTCTATGTTTTGGACGTCCTCCTTTCAATTATTTTTCTTTTTTCCATCGTGTTTGACCCAAGTGACCAATGGACTTCTGATGATGTCATGGTCGGATATTTCTGCATCTTCAAACTGTACAAGGAATTATGTTGTCCATTCCTTAGTGATCTCTTCCATGTCTTCCTCGGTCAACATATAGTAGGACTGTAGCTCCTCTTTAATTTCATCCCTACCCACGGTGATGTAGATAAAGTGTCAATCTGTGCAGAACTTCGCTAACGGCATGTACTGATGCAAAGTATTCAAGGTCATTCATGGAAATGCTTCAATGGCAGGCTTCAGTTGTATATAGTAAGCATGGAACACCGTGTTTGATTTCCATTGCTTCGCCATATCATTCGTGTACCATGTTATCCCCACTTTTCAGGGATAACTAGGAGATCATGTCTCGAGGCCCACAGGTCTTAGACATGGAGTACTGAGAGCAGGATTTACCTAATCATGGCCTTGGAGGGCCCATCTTTTCTTCTTCCATCATCTTTATCTTGTCAACAGTAGCAACACCCATCACCATCAGTTTGGTCTTGTATCAAACAAGGTTCTTGCTTCATGAGGTAATTAGTCTAGGTATCATGGTATGTGTCACATTTGATCATTAAAACCTTTAAATGTATGCATCTGATTCCTTTTATTTCTAACGACTACTTGGATCTTACATTTTCCCACTTGACCATGTTTGGGGGGATTGACAGGGTGCCCTAGCAAGATTGTATCTGTAGGTTTTAATTTTCCACTGGGGGATTTCTGAAAAGCCATCATATGCTCCCATCATAGAACCACTTTTTCATCTTACTTCCCGCTCACTTATCCCTTTCCCTATGTTCGGGCATTGGGTTGACCTATTTTCAGGACTGCACCTTACCTCGTGGGAAGAAGGGGCTAAAGGCCCAGAAGGTAAAAGCAAGCTAGTAAAAGATAAAAGACTAAGAATAAAACCTCAAGATGCTTCGCTCAGGGATCCCCGAGAAAGCAATAAAAGGCTTCTCGGTAAGAAAAAAGAGGGACTCGGAAAAACAATAAAACAAGACCTAGTCAGAGGATAGGGGGTCTCATCACGAGCCAACCTATTAGGACCATGGGTGACTAGTAGTATGACATTGCCACCAGCTGGTTACCATGCTAGGGCAGTGACTCTTGGTTGCATGGCTAAGGGAAAGGGGGTCTTATCACAAGCCAACCTTCTTATCTCTGTGAAAGTACTTGTGGGTAACAATGTCAGCTCTGGTCACCATGCCAAGGCGATGTCCCCTGATTAACTCTTGAGTAAAAAAGAATAAAAGAATAAAAAGAATAAAGGCAAGAATGGGCTTGGAAAAAATGCATCTGTGACAAGTATAGCTCACCTTCTACAAAGGCACCCATAGGTAACACTTTTGCATCCTTATCCTTCACTGCACCCACATGCTTGGACATCCCCTGACCACATCACCCACTTACATGGCTTGGATGAGGTCTTTTCAGGAACTTTCCTTTTCTTGTGGACACTATCCCAATAGGACACCTTGTCTCTTTCTTCAAACTTGTATTGCAGGCTTGTGTAACGTCTTTGAGCTATGGATTGATGTATTAGGGATTTTGTGCATATGTTTAATAATATTGATAATGAGATGTGATTGGCATTGCTATGATCCCTGTGACTGATGAGCCCATGGAGGGCGTAGCCTTTGATGTGCAAGACCATGCCCGATGGACAGGTACCACTTGGACTGGTACACATGGGGAGATGATTAGTTCGTACCTCCATGGGGCTAAAGAGCCCACCAGACGGATGTTGAAACCCCATCAATGGGTAGAGATAGGACAGAGGTTGATTAGAGACTTTGCACCGAACAAGAAGAAGATGTTCCACCAGAGGCACCCCAACACAGCTGGACCTAGGGGGATTGACCCATTTTCAATGGGGCGTTGACTCTAGATGGCCTAGGATGTCACCACGAGGCTTATGACATCATCATGAGCATGTTGGCAGATGGACAGGTAAGTTGGCACGTGTGGTAGCTTGGAGGAGCCCAAAAAGGGCTAACGTCTTGCTTCAGGAGGTTGCACTTGCCCTAATAGGGGCTAACGTCACCCTAGAAAGGGGTGACGTCTTACCTTTTTTCTTGATTAGGGTTTAGATTTGAAAATTTAATGTAAAAATAGTATGATTTGATATTATAGTTTTGTCGGCCTTTTTACCTGACCTAAGTGTAAAATTTGGTCAAGGTTTTGTATAAATGAGGATTTAACTCTCGTTTTTTCATCATGATCTCATTCACTCCTTAAGGAGGTCTGAAATTTGCGCCCTATCTTGGGTATTTGGATGATTTAAGTGAGGCTCACTTGTTGAAGGAAGACTTTTTGGCATTCTATTGTGTTTCTCTTGAAGGAAGGTGTTACAACTAGGGTTTGCATGGTTATTTCTTGATGAATTATAAGTATTTTTCTACAAAACTTCTTGAATGAATGGTTGTAGTTTAATTTATTGCATATGTTTATGAATTTTTTTGAATCAAAACCCTAAGTGACAAGCGCACAAGTAGTTCCTTGTCTCATGTCCCCTGATAGAGAAACTTTCAGCCATTGAAGAAGAAAAAGAGAGCCTAGTTGTAGCTACACTCCTTTTTCTTCCTCTCCTTTGCTAGCCATACCATTTTGAATTCAAGAGGAACAATACATCCCAGGCCTAGGTTGTCTACACTTAGGGATGTTTTTCTTTTAGGGTTTGATGAAAGAGCCTTGTTGTAGTAACACACTCCCTCATTAAGCCTTCTTGTCTTGATTTTGTGCTTCATCTGAGCTAGTCATTTTTCCAAATCAACCTAAGGAAGGAGGAGAGAGCACGAGGCCTTGCTATAGAAACATCAGAGTGAGCCTCTCTCCCCTAGGGTTTCGATTCTGAGTCCCTACCATAGCAGCACTTCAGAACTCTTCCTTCTATTCCTTAGCCTTCCTCCTCCAACCCTTGCGTCCTTCATTTTTTACTCCATTTTACCCTAAGGCACTGATCTAAAGTCCTCCAACGTTGAATTGAAACTTGATTACACACTCTCAAAACTCTTTGAATTTCAAACCCTAACTACTCTAACCCTAAACCTGACTAACTCACTAACCCTAAGTTTCTAATGTCATCATTGGTTATCTCATCTTTAGAGCAACAACGTTTTGTTTTAAGAGCAATTGAATGGTGGTTTAGGCATTAATTGAATAAGGTGTCGATTGGTTGCATTGAATACCACATTATTCCAACATTTGTTGGTGAAGTGTTATATATTTTCATTGCTTTTGATAAACATTGACTTCTTCAACATTTATTTCCAATTGCTTATATATATTTATCAGATAGTCTTATGAAGTACTAACCCATTGAAATATAGCTTGCATATATAGGTTTGTTGTTGCTTTGTTCCAGGAAAGTGTTTCTTCATTGGGGATTTACTTTATTATTGGTTGTTTAGCCAGGATTATATGTTTGGTGGTGACTTGTGAGGGGAAAACTTGTCCTTGTCTCATTTACCTTTCTACCTCTTCAAAACCATAGGTCACCAGGGACGTCTCCCCTGGGCCTCACCTCCCTAAAGAGAAAGAACCTCCCCATCGTGGTGACATTAGGTGGGATAGGTTCCTGTTATGCCAGTTTGGTATTTTTTCTTATAGCCTTTCCTCCTAGCTACAAACTATGCGATAACATACCACAAAATGGAGAACCTTGTGGCCAATGGCTCTATGGTTCAACTTCGGGGAATGTCGCTCCTTCCATCATCTTCCAAGATATAAAGGCGATTACTACTAGTAGCCAACTAAAATGAAACTCATATACCTGATCTTGTGCTTCATGACAGTCCTTATCCAACTCGTTGATGAGGCAACTCACTCAGTTCATTTGCATTCCTTCGACGCACTTCCCTGTGAGGTCTACTACAAATCCAGTGATCTTTGTTGGGCGGTTCTTTATGATGAGCTTACCAAAAATGAGCCGACAAGCTAGGTGCACTACACCATCCTGGATGGAGGCTACCTTGTTGTAATATCCCTAAGGACGAACCCTGTTGTAATCATGTTTATGAATTGTAAATAATGTTTTGTAGGCTGGTGAGCCGAGTATTGATAAGTTGGTAGGTTATGTGTTTATGTTGGCATAGGGGCAGACCCAGGGTTCAATGCTCAAGAGCACACCAACAAATCCATAACTACCGACCCTTTCGGCAACACCTGCGAAGAAGATGAAGTCTCACCTGAGGTAGAGGTAGGGGTGGTTGCAAGACTCAGGTGTCTGCAACCTTAGATGGGACACGGATCTGTGATTATCTTTCTTACAACGCACTTAGAAACAGTTATTCCTTAGCATACATTCATTAATATACTTCGCAGAAGGCAAAGAGAATCATAGTGAATACTTATACTAAGAATGAGTCAGTACTTATCCACAGAAATATAGGTTAGATTCAACAGATCAAGAACTAAGCATCTCACATATCAAATATAATGTTCATTCATTCATCAACAACACAGAGCATAACTAGATCTACTTAATCACATCAAGCACTTAGCCAAGAAAGAGATAAATACATAAGAGAGAAGCACAAAACACTATACACATAGTTACCATGGTTCACCTCCACCCTAGGGCTACGTCCACAAAGCCTTCTTTATATTATCACGGTCAAGCAGTTACAGCACAGAGCTCTACTGACCCTTACTTTGCACAGGATAGAAGATCTGCACAGCTCGCTAGATCCTTCTTCCTTGCTCTTCAGACTATAACAACCTGCACTTAGCTCTCCGATCTCATGCATAGAGCACTCTAAGATACATCCGATCACACAGATCCAATTACTAGCACTAAGCTTCCATTCATACATCACATAGATGTACTACATTACTATCTCCCCCTATATTACTATCTACATTGCCTATTTATAGATTACAAAATGGGCCTAAACATGGGTAAACCCATGGGCCGACATCCCTTTCCCATTAAATCAACCCAAAACCCTAAAACGGACCCCAAAATAGGTCTTTCTTCCTTATTTTCTACTTTGCATTGCGCTCCTTCCTTGGAAAGTTGTCACAGTCCCAAAAGTGGTCAAGTATGACCAAGTACTCTTAAAATTGGTCAAGGGCCAACAGTTTATTAGGTCGGAGAGCCTAAGTGTTAAGGCCAGGAGCCTATTTTTGTAAATGTAATATGCAGAACATTAATAAAGAATAAACATCATTTAGTGTAGACTGACCATGAAGAAAGAGTGGTGGGGAAATAATATTCCACAAGGTGGGTAAGGGAAAAGGGGATGAAAGGTTGGGAAGAGAGGCTAAGTGTTGATCCTAGGGGATAAGCTTAGGGGATTAAGTCCTTGGGAATAATGATTTATTATTATTCCCACAGTTATGAGAAATGTATGTTTTTATCCTAATTTCCTGGAAGGGAAACATGTGCAAAAGGGAACGCATGCTATGGAGCACATGCAGCCTCATGGGCGACATGTGTCAGCCCTAGCACATGCAATTTAACCCAATATTGAACCGTGGAGGGGGTTTGTTCTCCATTCCGTCGCGAGTTTTCTGAATTGAGGGGAGCTCTGCGTCTGTGTTCGATATACCTCACGCAGCTTGGGGTGGGAAGCGTGTGATGTTTTTCTGGAAATTTGATTCACCTTGGTCTAAACGACAGAAGTATTTGTTTGTCCTCTACGTTGATTGAGCCGTGTCACCTGTGTGTCATGTGAGTCAATCCTAATTGATCTTGCAGAGTATATTCCGTACCCAAAACACCTTTGGGTTGTTGCCTTCTGTGTGTCCTAAGTGGAATTGACCAGTGGTTGTGGTTGTTATCCTCACCTTGCGTGAATTGAGTTGAAAATTGGTTGAAGAGGCAGGTTGTCAGGCCTGTGAGTAGCTCTCTTCAGTTGAGAGAGGATGTTGGGAAGTGATTTTCTCTCAGAGAGAGTCTGAGTCTATCACTAGCTACGGAGCTCTGAGACTTCCTGATCCGACATGTTGTTGAGGCCCAGAGAGGGAGGTGAAGCACCGATGGACTGAGCTTGTGAAGGTGTATGCTCCTGGGTGGAATAGGCATGTGGGGAATGAGATTTTGTGAGTAGTGGGTGTAAGAAGGCTCCTGGGAAGAATCCTTATGACTGCTCTGTGCAGTTTTTCCTGTAACCTCAGCCTAATCTAGCATTCCCTTACCTTGGGTGGAGCTTAGTCCCAGCTTAGGGATGATCCACTGTTGAGTGTGATGAGCAGTGAGGTCTAAGGCTGGGAGGTTCATGGAAGGTCTGCACGTGGTTGGTGTAGTTACCACAGTTTCAAAGATAAGTATCAGTTTGTGCTTAATATTATGTTTTGCATGCCTGTGATGCTTATATCTTATCATGTATTTTGTTGCGCATATGAGTTATTGTTAATGTCCTTGATGATGTATATTAGCAATAACCATGTTCTTACTCTGTATTGTTTGATTAAATCTGTTAATTAGATTTAATATGCATGTTATATATATAAGTATGAGAATGTTTTGCGTGGTAGCATTGCCCGACAAGTGGATTGGTGGTCAGGGACGTTACAATATGGTATCATAGCCATAGTTTCAACATTGAGCCTAGATGGGCTAGATAAGTGGTCTTTGGACCCAAGGTTTCGAGAGGAAATTGTGTCTGGAGGACTAATTTTGAACCTTAGATTGTCTCAGAGTGCTAAGGATTTACTTGGCTGTGTCACGAAGCTCAGGAGGAATAAAGGTAGAATAAAATTGCAGTCATAGATTAGTTGTACGGAGAAGATCTGAACCATCCAATCCACAACTAGACACTTAGGACAGTGCACAGAAGAGATCATATATGGTCCATCAAATCTAAGCATGTGGACCAATAGTCGTTGGATCCAGGGAACGTGCACAAGGTTTAAAATCCTTTGGATTTGCACAGGAGTGTGGATATCACAATAAGCGAAGCCCTGACTTCATCAAGACCATCCATTGGGAGGGATGCATGGAGAGAAATCAGCCTTTCACTGACTCGTGACGTAAAAAGGTCAAAGGGCGAGTTTGTGAGAATTTGAGAAACATGAATTCGTGATTAGATCACAACCATTGATCAAGGAGAGATCTGGATCGTTAATTGTCTAGGAAGAATTTTGGCATTTCAAGAACCGAGAGAAGTGATAAGTGTTGACACATAGACTCCTGAAGCCCAAAATCATGAAATCCTGATAAGCCAAAGTAGTGATTCAGGATGACGTCATTAGGATGGACAAGGAAACATGGGATATGTGTCATGTGCCAGTGGGTCCCGAAGGAAAAAGTAGAAGCAGTGGAGCCGGATGGCATCGCCTAGAGTAACGTGGGCCTTCTTAAGAGTAACACATGTCACCACCCTAGTTGGTGATAGTTCTGTTGTGGGCTCGGTGGTTAGAAAGGTCAGAAGTTCAGAAGTTGGGAGTTGGAGACAGAAGTGAGGGTGAGAGCCTCCAGGACCGAAACCCCAAAACCCCAAAGTTCTTATTAGAGAACATGGAGACCTAGCGCTTGGTCACGCCCTTGATCACGTGGGTTTCGAAACTGAGATAAAAGGACTAAGGCCTGAGTGCACTACAAATCTGAGAAGAGCTCAGAAAATTCATGGAAACTGAACGTTTCTTGAATCAAGTTGTTTATGAATGCTGTGGGAATTGTTAAGGATTAATGACCAGACAAATTTCGGTTGTCTGCACATTGTGTTTGCAGAAGGTTAACGACTACCAAAACTGTTTAGAGTTGCCATTGAGGGAAAAGAAATGGGGAAGGTACGGAATGCTTCAAGTTCATAGAACAAAGCAAAAGGAATGGTTGTTCATTTGGGAGTTGAAGGATCGAACTCCAATGGCCATGGTGAAGATATAGATAAGGAAGGAAACATGAAGAAGATCATTGAAGGATTGCAAAAGGATGCCCAAACTCACCAAGCAGATAGAAGAAAGATCAGAAAAGTTCAGGAAAAACAAGGTGAATTTATCATAAAGATGTTAAATATTTTGGAGAGAATAGAAAATAAGTTGAGTAAGGAGAGTGAATCGAGCAGAACAGGGAGTCACCAGACTTCTGAGGGAAGAAGGTCAAGGAGTGTAGGTAGACACCATCATCACTCCCAAGGTCACTCCAAGAGAAAAACACAGTAGTTCAAGTCCATCTCCTACCAAAAAGCGCAGGAGATCTGGAGTGGATGAATTGAAGGGAGAGATGAACAAGATTAAGACTCCTATGTTTGATGGAGAACATCAAAAGGAGGAAGATGTCGATACATGGTTGCTTGGCATGAGAAAATATTTCCAACTACATAATTATTCCTCTCATGCAGAAGGAAGAATTGTGATGTATCAACTAAAAGGAAAAGCATCCATGTGGTGGGATCAACTTGTGCAGGTGTAGCACATTAGAGAGAAAGATATCACTTGGAAGGAATTCAAGAGGTATTTCGAGAAGAAATACTTGACTAGGAGATATTATGACAGGAAGATGAAAGATTTCTTTGAACTCAAGCTAGGAAGCATGACCATTGATGAGTATGAACGTAGGTTCTTGGAATTGCTAAAGTATATTATGGTCATCAAAGAGGAGACTGTCAAGATTCAAAGGTATTTGAATGGACTGAGCAAAAAGGTTGAATTGAATATTCTGCCTTTAGGGTATTATGACTATCTAATTGGGATGGATTGGTTGGACCAGCACCATGCCATCTTGGACTGTCATAATAAGGCATTCACTTTCTTGGATGAGGAAGGGAATCGGAAAACAGTCCAAGGAATTCCAAGAGTTGTTGCTATAAGAGAAGTCTCAACAATTCAGCTGAAGAAGTGCTACAGAAAAGGTTGTCAATTATTTACATCCCATGTGGAGGAAACACCTAAGGATAAGGTGTCAGGTATCGAAGACCATGCAATACTAAAAGAGTTTGAATATGTATTTCAGGATGTACCTGGACTGCCTCCGAAGAGATATATTTACTTCTTTGTAAATTTGATGCCTAGAGCAGCTCCAGTGTCGAAAGCTCCTTACAGAATGAGTACGCCAGAGCTGAAAGATTTACAATTGTAGCTTGAAGAGCTTCTGAAGAAGGGGTATATACACCCAAGTGTGTCACCTTGGGGAGCCCCAGTTCTGTTAGTGAAGAAGAAAGATGGAACGTTGAGATTATGTATCTATTTCAGACAATTGAACAAGGTGATTGTAAAGAACAAGTATCCTCTACCGAGGATTGATGACCTCTTCAATTAGTTGAAGGATGAGAAGATATTTTAGAAGATAGATATTAGGTCAGGATATCACCAGGTAAGGATAAAGGATGAATACATCAACAAGACCACCTTTATAACAAGGTATGGTCATTATGAGTTCACAGTGGTGCCATTTGGGTTGTCAAATGCACCCGTTGTTTTTATGTGTTTGATGAATGGTGTATTCAAGGACTATTTGGACAAGTTTGTCATAGTCTTTTTGGATGACATTTTGGTGTATTCCAAGTCAGAGAAAGAGCATGAAAAACATATAAGGATGGTGTTGTAGGTGCTAAGAGATCACCAATTGTATGCCAAGTTGAGCAAGTGCTTGTTTTATCAGGAGCAGATCCATTACCTAGGGAATATTATTTCGAAGTATGGGATAGCTTTAGACCCTGAGAAGAATGAGGCCATTAGAGGATGGTTAGCGCCAAAGATAGAATTTAGATCCTTAATGGGTTTAGTTAGTTATTACATAAGGTTTATCGCAGGTTTCTCAAGGATATCTCACCCTATCACTTCCTTGCAAAGGAAGGAGAATAAGTTTCAGTGAACAGAGGAATGTGAGAAAATATTTCAATGATTGAAGAAACCATTAACCAGCGATTCAATCTTTAGGATTGCAGATCCAAGCAAAGATTTCATGGTATGCACTCATGCATGCAAAGAAGGACTGGGAGGAGTCCTCAATCAGAATGGATTCGTAATTTGTTATGAATCCAGAAAGTTGAAAGAGCATGAAAGGAACTATGAAACTCATGATTTGGAGTTCGCAGCCATAGTACACACTCTAAATAAGTGGAGGAATTACCTCATGGGAAGGAGTTTTGAACTAAGAACATACCATAATGGTCTGAAGTACTTGTTTGATCAACCAACCTTGAACGCTAGACAAAGTAGGTGGCTAGAATTTCTCTGTGAGTACGATTTTGATATCAAATCAAAGGGAAGGAAAATAAAGTGGTTAATTCACTCAGTAGGAGAGTACACAAATTACATGCTACAACCATTAGCATGTACCGCACTGATATAAAAGGCATAATTTTAGATGTCGCAAATGCAGATTTGTAGTACATGGAGTAGGTAGCAAAGCTACAGCAAGGTGAGATGCCACAGAAAGTGGAAAATTGTAAATTGGAAACCGATGGAACACTTATGTACATGAACAGAATTTATGTACCTAATGTCCAGGACTTGAAACGTATGATTTTGCATGAAATGCATAATGTGCCTTATGCAAGGCACCCTGGATATCAAAAAACTATGGCAACAGTCAGGAAGCCATTACTTTTGGCCAAGTATGAAGAAGGATATTCCTGAATACATCACCAAATGTATGGAGTGCCAAAAGGTTAAAGCAGAGCACAGACACCCAATAGGGTTACTCCAACCTTTAACCATTCCTAAGTGGAAGTGGGAAGTGGTGACAATGGACTTCATCACAGGATTTCCCAAGACCGGAAAGCATCACAATTCAATTATGGTGGTGGTAGTAAAGCTTACGAAAGCTTCCCATTTCATTCTGTTAAAGACTACTCACAAGGAAACAAATGTTGTCGACATATTTATGATGGAAGTGGCATGATTGCACGGGATTCCCAAGACAATTGTGTCCGACAGAGACCCAAAATTCACCTTGAATTTCTAGAAAGGGTTATTCAAAGGGTTTGGAATGAATCTGAATTTTTGTACAGCTTATCATCTTGAGTCTGATGGACAGATAGAGAGGGTGAACAGAGTAATAAAAGACACGCTAAGGATGTATGTGATGGAAAAACCATCAAAATGGGAAGACTACCTGCACTTGGTAGAATTCGCCTACAATAATGGGTATCAAGCATCATTGAAGATGAGCCCATTTGAAGCACTTTATGGTAGAAAGTGAAATACTCCAGTAAGCTGGGATAATCCAGTTGACAGGGCAGTAGTTGGGCTAGAGTTTCTCAATGAAATGGAAGAACAAATACTAAAAATCAAGCAGAATTTAAAGGGTTCCCAAGACAGGCAGAAAAGTTATGATGATAAGAATAGAACCCACAAAGAGTTTAAAGTGGGTGATCATGTTTTCCTGAAAGTGAAAGCCAATAGAAGTTCCCTGAAGCTGGGAAACTACGCCAAGTTGGCAGCCATATTTTTTGGGCCATTTAAAATCCTAGAAAGGATTGGGCCAGTTGCATATATGATTGCATTACCTACATCCATGATTGTACATAATGTGTTTCATGTTTCATTTCTTAAGAAATATATACCTAATGCTAATCATGTAATTGATTGGAATGTGATTCAGGTGGAGCAAGAAGGTGTCCTACAATTGCATCATGTGCGCATATTGGACTGGAAAAGAAAAAAGCTATGGAATCGAGCCATAGGGATTGTAAAGGTCCAGTGGACCTGGTACGTTCCTAAGGATGCAACATGGGAGCATGAAGATGTTATGAGGGCAGAATATCCGCATCTTTTTGAAGATTTTTGAAATCTTACTGAGGCTGTGTAAAAGTTGCACTGAGGACAGTGCAAAAATAAGGGGAGGGGATTGTAATATCCCCAAGGACGAGCCCTGTTGTAATCATGTTTATGAATTGTAAATCATGTTTTGTAGGTTGGTGAGCCGAGTATTGATAAGCTGGTAAGCTTATGTGTTTATTAGGCCGGAGAGCCTAAGTGTTAAGGCCAGGAGCCTATTTTTGTAAATGTAATATGTAGAACATTAATAAAGAATAAACATCATTGCATGAATACCGACCATGAAGAAATAGTGATGGGGGACTAAGATTCCACAAGGTGGGTAAAGGAAAAGGGGATGAAAGGTTGGAAAGAGAGGCTAAGTGTTGAGCCTAGGGACTAATCTTTGGGGCTTAAGTCCTTGGGAATAATGATTTATTATTATTCCCACAGTTATGAGAAATGTATGGTTTTATCCTAAGTTCCTGGAATGGGAATGTGTGCAAAAGGGAACGCATGCTATGGAGCACATGTATCCTCATGGGCGACATGTGTCGTCCCTGGCACATGAAATTTAACCCAAATATTGAACCGTGGAGGGGGTTCGTCCTCCATTCCACCATGATTTTTTTGAATCAAGGGGAGCTATGCATCTGTGTTTGGTATGCCTCACGCAGGTCAGGGTGGGAAGCCTGTGATTTTTTTCTGGAAATCTGATTCACCTCGGTCCGAATGGTAGAATTCTATGTTCATCCTCTGCCTTGATTGAGCCGTGTCACCTGTGTGTCCTATGGGTTGAGCCTAACTACTCTTGCAGAGTAGAGTCCATACACGAACCACCTTTGGGTTATTTCCTTCTATGTGTCCTTAGTGGAATTGACCAGTGGTTGTGGTTGTTATCCTCACCTTGTGGGAATTGAGTTGAAAATTGGTTGAAGAGGCAGGTTGTCAGGCCTGCAAGTAGCTCTCTTCAGTTGAGAGAGGCTCCTGGGGAGTGATTTTCTCTCAGAGAGAGTCCAACACCAGCTACAAAGCTCTGAGACTTCCTGATCTGGCCTATTGTCGAGGCCCAGAGAGGGAGGTGAAGCATTGATGGACTAAGCTTGTGAAGGTGTATACTCCCGAGCAAAATATGCATGTGGGGAATGAGAGTCCATGAGTAGTGGGCGTAAGAAGGCTCCTGGGGACAATCCTTCTGATTTCTTTGTGCAGTGTTTCCTATAACCTCAGCCTAGTCTAGAATTCCCTTACCTTGGGTGGAGCTTAGTCCCAGCTCGGGGGTGACCCACTGTTGAGCGTGATGAGCAGTGAGGTCTAAGGTTGGGAGGTTTGTGGAAGGTCTCACGTGGTTGGTGGAATTACCACAGTTTCAAAGATAAGTATCAATTTATGCTTAATATTATTTTTTGTATGCTTATGATGCTTATATGTTATCATGTATTCTGTTTCGCATATGAGTTATTATTAATGTCCTTGATGATGTATATTAGCAGTAATCATGTGCTTACTCTGTATTGTTTGATTAAATAGGTTAATTAGATTTAATATGCATGTTATATATATAAGTATGAGAATGTTCTGTGTGGTAGCATTGCCCCACAAGTGGATTGGTGGCCAGGGACATTACACTTGTAGCCTCACTTTCTCTTCTCTACATCACCATAGGATTCCTTTATACATTGCGCCAGGGAGTGATCTGAAGTCTTCCCTAGGTAGAACTGGTGAGGGTTCGGTCCCTGCATACTCAATCTTTTGATGAGATGGATCAGCGTTGGATCCACAGTGACGCACCTATCAAGCCACAGATACCCTCCATGGTAGCACGACAGGAAGAGTTTAATGCAAGTGTTAACCTCCTGATGTCAGCCAAAGTGGGGGATCTTCATTACATTTAGGATCCTTGACTGCGCGAGCTCCTTTATCCATGGTTGGGAGACTATGTGTTGCTTCTTCCCATTCATCTTCATCAAATATCGATGCAATGTGAGCATCGCATAGTACTTTTGGTCTCTAATGTTGAAATCGCTATTCTTCAGAGCTGGAATATGTCCTAACTAGGGTCCAACTGTGTGTATCCCCCTTAGGAGGTACACAGTGATAAGCATGTATTCAAAATCTTGTGGGATTTTGTCGTGGTTAACTGCGCCAACCAAAGGTAGGATGTAGTCTGAAAAGACTGACAGGATCTGCTTCGCGTTAGCCAGATCATTGCAGTGTTTTCTTCTCTTCTCAGTCACATTTCGGCTAGACCAACGTGCAGTCGAGGGTGATGATTGCAATTCTCTAGTCGACGACACATGTATTACTACATACATAACTCTCTCATCCATGAGGTCTACCAAAATATCCTCCATGGAATTCTTTATTGCACTACATTCGCCAAACATGCACACTTGTAATCAAATAACTCAGGTAGGTGAACAGGAAAACGAGGTAATCATACGGATGGTGAGGTCTAGAAAGCACATGTTGATTAAGGTTGGTTGTCATTGATGTCAACCCTTGAAGAAATCCCCATAGCACAAAGGTTTGGGTAATGGACCCAATATTGTTTGATGTAACGATGACTCATTATTGTCTTTTCATGGTTGATAATAAGTAAATATGGATGAAATCCAAAGTGGTCCTCTTATGCTAAAATCCCTCATAGGAAGACGCTTTGCGAAGTAAGAGAATCCATGCTTAATTGTAGAATAATGAGATGAAGGACAGTGAATTTGTCAGGTAAACTATCCTATATGGATAGTTCTTGTCATTCCATTTCCGATGGTATGTGGAACGTTACATAACTCCTCACGGTTAGATATTTATGGCCATGAGAAGTTGGGGACCCCAGGTTTGGGTAATGGACCCAAGTTTGTTTGATGGATAACGATATGAGTTATGATATATTTTCAGATAATACTATTCTATATAGATATTACATGTCATTCCATTTCTGTTGGTATGTGGAATGTCACATAACTCCTCACGGTTTGAGAGTTATGGCCTTACGAAGTTGGAGGACCCTCATATGTCATCTAGAAGCCCCAAAAGGTCAAAGTAGTCAAAGTGGTTTAAGATTTTTTAAAAGGTAAATAATAAAGTGAAGTAATGATTGTATTATAATTCAAAGTGAATACAAATCAAATTATTTCAATAATAAATTTAATGGAGAAATTAGAAGTGGGTTAACCCTAAAATAAGGAAA
>JASDQU010013374.1:49659-64270 GCA_032191745.1 Picea mariana | reverse complement strand
CTAGGGTTTGCATGGTTATTTCTTGATGAATTGTAAGTATTTTTCTGCAAAACTTCTTGAATGAATGGTTGTAGTTTAATTTCTTGCATATGTTTATGAATTTTGTTGAATCAAAACCCTAGGTGACAAGCACACAAGTAGGTCCTTGTCTCATGTCCCCTGATAGAGAAACTTTTAGCCATTGAAGAAGAAAAAGAGAGCCTAGTTGTAGCTACACTCCTTTTTCTTCCTCTCCTTTGCTAGCCATACCATTTTGAATTCAAGAGGAAGAACACGTCTCAGGCCTAGGTTGTCTACACTTAGGGCTATTTTTCTTTTAGGGTTTGATGAAAGAGCCTTGTTGTAGCAACACTCTCCCTCATTAAGCCTTCTTGTCTTGATTTTGTGCTTCATCTGAGCTAGCTGTTTTGCCAAATTGACCTAAGGAAGGAGGAGAGAGCATGAGGCCTTTCTATAGAAACATCGAAGTGAGCCTCTCTCCCCTAGGGTCTTGATTATGAGGCCCTGCCATAGCAGCACTTCAGAACTCTTCCCTCTATTCCTTAGCCTTCCTCCTTCAACCCTTGTGTCCTTCATTTTTTACTCCATTTTACCCTAAGGCACTAATCTAAAGTCCTCCAACGTTGAAGTGAAACTTGATTACACACTCTCAAAACTCTTTGAATTTCAAACCCTAACTACTCTAACCCTAAACCTGACTAATTCACTAACCCTAAGTTGTTGAAGTCATCATTGGTTATCTCATATATAGAGCAACAACGTTTTGTTTTAAGAGCAATTGAATGGTGGTTTAGGCATTAATTGAATAAGGTGTTGATTGGTTGCATTGAATGCCACATTATTCCAACATTTGTTGGTGAAGTGTTATATCTTTTCATTGCTTTTGATAAACATTGACTTCGTCAACATTTATTGCCAATTGCTTATATATATTTATCAGATAGTCTTATGAAGTACTAACCCATTTAAATATAGTTTGCATATATCAATTTGTCATTGCTTTGTTCTAGGCATGTGTTTCTTCATTGGGGATTTACTTTATTATTGGTTGTTTAGCCGAGATTATCTATTTGGTGGTGACTTGTGAAGGGGAAAACTTGTCCTTGTCTCATTTACCTTTATGCCTCCTCAAAACCATAGTTCATCGGGGACGTCTCCCCTGGGCCTCACCTCACTAAAGAAAAAGAACCTCCCCATCATGGTGACATTAGGTGGGATAGGTTCCTGTTACACCAATTTGGCCTTCTTTCTTATATCCTTTCCTCCTAGCTACAAACTGTGTGATAACATACCACAAGGTGGAGAACCTTGCAACCAACGGCTCTGATGGCTCAACTTCAGGGAATGTCACTCCTTCCATCATCTTCCAAGATACAAAGGCGATTACTACCAGTAGCCAACTAAAATGAAACTCATATACCTAATCTTGTGCTTCATGGCAGTCCTTCTCCAACTCGTTGACGAGGTAGCTCTCCCAGTTCATTTTCATTCCTTCGACGCACTTCCCTGCTAGGTCTACTACAAATCCAGTGATCTTTGTTGGGCGGTTCTTTATGATGAGCTTACCAGCAATGAGCTGACAAGCTAGGTGCACTACACCATCCTGGATGGAGGCTACCTTGTTGTAATATCCCTAAGGACGAACCCTGTTGTAATCATGTTTATGAATTGTAAATAATGTTTTGTAGGCTGGTGAGACAAGTATTGATAAGTTGGTAGGCTTATGTTTTTATGTTGGCACAGGGTCAGACCAAGGGTTCAATGATCAAGAGCGCACCAACAAAGCCCTAACTACCGGCCCTTTCGGCAACACCTGCGAAGAAGATGAAGTCTCACCCAAGGTAGAGGCAAGGGTGGTTGCAAGACTCAGGTGTCTGCAACCTTAGCTGGGACACCGATCTGTGATTATCTTTCTTACAGCGCACTTCGCAGCAGTTATTCCTTAGCATACATTCATTAATATACTTCTCAGAAGGAACAGAGAATTGCAATGAATACTTATACTAATAATGATTCAGTACTTATCCACAAAATATAGGTTAGATTCAATAGATCAAGAACTAAGCATCTCATATATCAGATCTAATGTTCATTCATTCATCAACATAACAGAGCATAACTATATCTACTTAATCACATCAAGCACTTAGCCAAGAAAGAGATAAATACATAAGAGAGAAGCACAAAGAACTATACATAAAGTTATCATGGTTCACCCCCACCCTGGGGCTACATCCACAAAGCCTTCTTTATATTATCATGGTCAAGCAGTTACAGCATAGAGCTCTAATGACCCTTACTTTGCACAGGACAGAAGATCTGTGCAGCTCGCTAGATCCTTCTTCCTTTCTCTTTAGACTATAACAACCTACACTTATCTCTCCAATCTCATGCACAAAGCACTCTAAGATACATCCAATCACACAGATCCAATTACTAGCACTAAGATTTCATTGATACATCACATAGATGTACTACATTACTATCTCCCCCTATCTTACTATCTACATTACCTATTTACAGATTACAAAATGGGCCTAAACGTGGGTAAACCCATGGGCCAACATCCCTTTCCCATTACATCAACTCAAAACCCTAAAATGGACCCCAAAATAGGTCTTTCTTCCTTATTTTCTGCTTCTCTTTGTGCTCCTTCCTTGTCAAGATGTCGCAGTCCAAAAAGTGGTCAAGTATGACCAAGTACTCTTAAACTTGGTCAAGGGCCAAAAAGGCCCCAACACTCACCTGTGACTTGTCCTGAGTTACTCAGGTTTGACCAATTCTACTTTGAACGCCTTGATCTTGGCTGGAGCGGCTTCGACCTGCTGAAGTGCGACAGCCTCTTGTTCAGTAAATTCCTGGATTATTGTGTCATTGAGTGGTCCTTCCAGGCGATGTTATGTAGTGATGACACCCTGTTCGAGTTTAGTTCCTTGACTTTCAAGTTCGACGAACAGTTGGAATGCCTTCTCTTGGAGTGGTTGCAGTCGTTGAGAGACGTCCATTACTTTACTTTGTAGCGTGTGTACTTGTTGTTGGGTTGTGCGTTGCTCTCTGAACCTCTTCATTATTTCGACTGGGGTCATGGACTTCAGCTGCACTTGTAGCACATCTGCATGTTTCTTTGCTTCGTGGAGTTGTGCCTCCAATTTCTGCTATTCTAGATTCTCTGTGAGGGTTTCATAGGTCTGGGCGCTTCTAGTGCTTAGCTTCCTACATTCTAAAGCCAAATTTTTTAAACGACAGACTCTGCTTTGAGCAGTGGCCTCTTTTAGATCTCTAATCTCTTGGGGTGTCTCAGGCATGGTGTGTATCTCTAGATCTGTGATGTGTTGTTGAAGTTATTGGATTACTGCTTCCAGTTGGGTCACCTACTGTGGAAGATGATCTTCCATCTTCACTTCTATGATCATCACAGAGCGCAGTGCCTTTTAAACTCTTTATTGTGTTTCAAGTTGCTCTGCTAGCAATGGGTCCTTGCTCTGTTGTAACTGGGCTTTTTCCTCCTCCCATTTTGCTTGTAAGTCAAGCTACTTCTATTATGCCTTTCTCCGTTGCTCTTCATGTGAGCTCTGTGCTTGCGCCAAAGCCTGGGTGGATTTTGTTATGTCTTTTTGAGCTCGTCGAAGGTGAGCTTCAACTTTCTCGGTGATATGGAATAACTGTGTGGGCTCATCGCCTATTCCTGATATTTCCATTGTTAACGACGCCATAGAAACTGCTTGGCTAGATTGAAGTGCCTGCTACGCTTCTTTGAATTCGCCCGTGATCCGGCAGAATAGTTCCTCCTGATTTGCTTCTTTCTTTTCCGTGAGCTCTAATGAAACATCATTCATCGTGGAAATTAAGAAGTCAAAATCATTTGGGGTAAGCATAGTCTTAAGCATGGTCTAGGTGGCCTTAGTTTTCTTTTTGGATGAGGGCCTCGGTGGGGTAATCTTCCTTTTCTTGGAGGGATATGCCTCGTCCCTAGGCGGGGTAACCTTTCCTTTTCTCTGTTCAACTTCTGTTCCCCCTAGTTCTTCATCATCACCTCCCTTCGTAGGTGAGATCGAAGCCGTCTTTGTGGATGTGTTGTGGATATCTTGAACTTCCACCTCCTTCTTAGTCTTGCGTGGTCCTAGTGTATCTGGCATAGCTTCAGGGCTATCTATGTCGGACATCTCTGTGTGGTCTACTGCAACAAGGAGGTCTACCAACCATTCCTTTGTAATCTCCTCCAGGTCATCTTCTGTCAGCTTGTAATATGACTGGAGTTGTTGTTTGTGCTCATCTGTGCACAATTTGATGTAGGTGAAGTGACGATCTGCGCTGAATTTCATCAAAGGTTGAAACCTATGAAGAGTGTTGGGTGTAATGCACGGTGTAGACTAAATGGCATTCCTCAACTAAGTGTAGTACGTATGGAAGATGATATTGGACTGCCACTATTTTTTCATGTCACTGGAGTACCATAGCGTACAGAACTTCGTGGCCAGGGGTTCAAAGGGTTCGATCTCCAGAAACATGGCTCCCTCGAGCAGTTCCCACGTGATGAAGGTGATGAGTATGAGTAACCAGCTAAAGTGGAACTCATACCCTTGGTCCTACACTTGTCTACAATCAATCTCTAGTTGATTTATAAAGTATTTCGCCCAGTTCATTTGTAGTCCCTTCACACACTTCCCTGCGAGGTCAACTACAAATCCGGTCACCTGTGTAGGTCTGTTTTTTCGGGCTAACTTGTCTGCGATCAGCTGGAAACAAAAGCATACTGTTGCATTCTCAATGGAGGCTACCTTGTAACCTCGCGTTCCTTTCTCTAGATTTCCATATGTGTCTTTTATTTGTTGAGCAAGAGCACGATCTGCGGTCTTTCCAGGGTTAAAGTCATATGGGTCAGGGCCCTGCATGCATATCCCAGTGATCCGATTGATCAGAATCGGATCCACGGTGATGCGTCGGTCCAACCATAGGTATCCTCCGTGGTAGTAGGATAGCAACAGTCAAACACAGGCATTTACTTCCTGATGCCTCTCGAAATGTGGAATATTCATTACATTGAAGAGGGTTGACTGCGCAAGGTTATGGGTCCATTGCTACGGTACAATCTTGGGGTTCTTTCCTTTTGTAATAGTCAAATACTTGTGCGGGGCTAGCATACTATATACCTTGCGATCTCCAAGGTTAAAATCACTGAATTTTAGCATGGTGAGCTTCTCCTGGTCAGCATGAACTGTGCGCACCCCTTTCGGGAGGTACATAGTGACTACAGCATAGTCGAAGTATCTGGGTACAGAGTCTCGATTTACTGGTCCGCTTAGTGGTGGGATATATTTAGGAAAGATCCTTGGGATCATCTTCATAGTGGCGAAGTCGTTTCTTATCTTAGATCGTCTTTCTGAAGGCGGTCGGGATTGTCATGCTCGAGTAATGGAGGGGGAAGCTGGAAGTATGCCCGAGAATGATGCCTATACACCTGTAGACATTCCACGTTCTGACATGACTCTCTCAACCATTAAATCAATTAGAAATTCTTCAACAATTTTCTCAGCAGCGCTGAGCGCGTTTGACATACAAACTTGGGTCAGCTAGATCAGGTGCAAAAGGAATTTAGAGACAACAACGAATAGTAAGGAAATGATCTCAGGGTAAGTAGATCTCAGGGTTCACACTTAGATTCTCAGTTAGCAAAAAGTATTCTCAGTACGTGGCATGACAGGCTAAGTAGGCAATCTCAGCAATGGTCTGCTTGCAACAGACATGGGGCCTTCATTAACTCTGTTCTATCTGTTCTGGTGCTATCCAACGGTCTAGTGGTAACCCATAACTGCTTTTTGATCCGTTCAGAGCAACTATCGAACGGGTATATCAGTTCCAATGACTATATTTCTTCGTCATGGCGAAGTATTCTATTTCATTGTTATAATATCTCGGCGAAGCTCCAATTCTGCAATTCTTCTTGCTACGAAGTGTCCTCTAGAACCTCTTGTAACCTTACAGTATTAGCCCTTTTCTTTCTTAACTTCCTAGCCTTCTTCCCAATGAGTTTTGTCTCAGTAATTCTTTTACTATTCTGATGTTTATCTTATGTTTCTTAGTTACTTCACGTTGTGGAAAATATTTCTTAGGGTTCCTAGATAATACTTCTTCTGTATCAAAAATAGGTAACTCGATCTTCTAAGGATCCTCAAGTGTTCTCTTAGCTTTGACATCGGAGGTACTAATATTAAATATCTATGATCTGCTCTTTTTTTCTTCAATCAAGTGCACGATCCTTCTGGTCATAAAGTCTTTTAATTCTTGCTTCTTTTGTTCCAAAACTTTCTCTTCTTCTCTTCGTCTAGCCTGTTCTCTATCAATCCAGGGTTTTCCTATGAGCATGGTAAACAGGGCGCTGTCTTCAACAAATTTAATAATCTCAAAGTCTTCCTCTGTCAAAGTTCCATTGACAGTCATAGGTATCTGGGCGAGCCTTCCACATAGGTTTACTATCTTTCCTCTAAATAAACTTATTCCTCCTAGGGAAGGGATCATGGCAGGCTTTCCTATAGCTTCCCAAGTTCTTTCTGGCATAATGTTCACTTGTTCTTCTTCATCAAGAGTACAATCAATGTCAAAGTCCCCTATTCTTTCTTTGATTTTCTCCTTTTCTTTGAAGATATCTGATAGCCTAACATGTTGGTGGTCATTCAAGGTATCTTTCATCTGTAGCAATATCTTTTCTGATTCTTTCTGGGTTTCTGCTATAATCTTGGTCTTTTGATCTCCCTCAGGGTTTGATTGTTCCATATTCATCTTCTCAAGCCTAGCAATCATTCTAGGGAAATCCAATACTTCATGGTCCATAGCCTTACAACAGAGGAAACTAGGTCTTCTCCCAGAGCATTCTTTAGCAAGATGTCCCAGACGTCTACAACTATAACAGAGGGTTAATCTTCTCGTTCGTTTAGATGTTCCCCAACTCCTTTTGTACTGCGCACCAGGATCATGGTGGCTAGCCTACAAAAAAAAAATTATAGGATCCTGCATCCACTTGTTAGTCCAGACATTCTTTTGATGCATAGGTATAACATATCTATCACTATATTTATCAGATCTATTCATATCAAACTTTTTTTCATCTATTAATGCCCTAGTTTTGAAGCTAGGACATAATCTATCAAACATACCTAGATCCATGCTTTAGAAACAAAATTTTTTTTACTTATCTTACTTTTGCAGAGCATAAAGCTTCCAGATCTAAGACTTTTAACTATTCTTACCTTTATCAAGGCATAGAGCTTACAGATCTTACCTTTTTCTTCACAGATCTGACTTCTTTTCTTCAGATCTGACCTCTCTTTCTTTAGATCTGACCTCTTTTCTTGGCACAAAGCTTCACAGGTCAAACAGAACAATGCACACTAGGGAAACATATCTATGCATAGAGCTTATTTCACGCAAAGTTTCTTTTTCTTTAGTTCCCAGCAATCACAGTTCCAAGTCCTGGCAACAAAACCATTTGTTGGCACAGGGGCAAACCCAGGGTTCAATGCTCAAGAGCGCACCAACAAATCCCTAACTACCAGCCCTTTCAGTAACACCTGCGAAGCAGATGAAGTCTCACCCAAGGTAGAGGCAGGGGTGGTTGCAAGACTCAGGTGTCTACAACCTTAGCGGGGACACAGATCTATGATTATCTTTCTTACAACACACTTAGTAGTAGTTATTCCTTAGCATACATTCATTAACATACTTCACATAAGGCACAAAGAATCACAGTGAATACTTATACTAAGAATGATTCAGTACTTATCCACAGAAATATAGGTTAGATTCAACAGATCAAGCACTAAGCATATCATATATCATATCTAATGTTCATTCATTCATCAATAGCAAAGAGCATAACTAGATCTACTTAATCACATCAAGCACTTAGCCAAGAAAGAGATAAATGCATAAGAGTGAAGCACAAAGCACTATACACACAGTTACTGTGGTTCACCCCCACCCTGGGGCTACATCCACAAAGCCTTCTTTATATTATCACGGTCAAGTAGTTACAACACAGAGCTCTAATGACCCTTACTTTGCACAGGATAGAAGATCTGCACAGCTCGCTAGATCCTTCTTCCTTTCTCTTCAAACTATAACAACCTACACTTAGCTCTCTGATCTTGTGCACAAAGAACTCTAAGATACATCTGATCACACAAATCCAATTACTAGAACTAATCTTTCATTCATACATCACATAGATGTACTACATTACTATCTCCCCCTATCTTACTATCTACATTGCCTATTTATAGATTACAAAATGGGCCTAAACGTGGGTAAACCCATGGGCCGACATCCCTTTCACGTTACATCAACCCAAAACCTTAAAATGGACTCCAAAATAGGTTTTGCTTCCTTATTTTATGCTTCACATTGCGTTCCTTCCTTGGAAAGTTGTTGCAGTCCCAAAAGTGGTCAAGTATGACCAAGTACTCTTAAACTTGGTCAAGGGCTAACAGTTTATTAGGCCAAAGAGCCTAAGTGTTAAGGCTAGGAGCCTATTTTTGTAAATGTAATATGTAGAACATTAATAAAGAATAAACATCATTGCGTGCAGACCAACCATAAAGAAAGAGTGATGGGGGAATAATCTTCCACAAGGTGGGTAAGGGAAAAGGGGTGAAAGGTTGGAAATAAAGGCTAAGTGTTGAGCCTAGGGGCTAAGCTTAGGGAATTAAGTCCTTGGGAATAATGATTTATTATTATTACCATAGTTATGAGAAATGTATGTTTTTATCCTAAGTTCCTGGAAGGGAAACATGTGCAAAAGGGAATGCATGCTATGGAGCACATGCATCCTCATGGGCAACATGTGTCAGCCCTGGCACATGCAATTTAACCCAAATATTGAACTGTGGAGGGGTTTCATCCTCCATTCCACTGTGAGTTTTCTTAACCGAGGGGATCTCTGCGTCTGTGTTCGGTATGCCTCATGCAACTTGGGGTGGGAAGTTTGTGATTTTTTTCTGGAAATTTGATTCACCTCGGTCCGAATGGAAAAAGTATTTGTTCTTCCTCTACGTTGATTGAGCCATGTCACCTGTGTGTCATGTGAATCAAGCCTAAGTGCTCTTGTAGAGTATATTTCGTACCCAAAACACCTTTGGGTTGTTGCCTTATGTGTGTCCTAAGTGGAATTGACCAGTGGTTGTGGTTGTTATCCTCACCTTGCGGGAATTGAGTTGAAAACTGGTTGAAGAGGAAGGTTGTTAGGCCTACGAGTAGCTCTCTTCAGTTGAGAGAGGATGTTGGGAAGTGATTTTCTCTCAGAGAGAGTCCAACACCAGCTACGGAGCTCTGAGACTTCCTAATCCGGCATGTTGTCGAGGCCCAAAGAGGGAGGTGAAGCACCGATGGACTGAGCTTGTGAAGGTGTATACTCCTGGGTGGAACAGGAATGTGGGGAATGAGATTCTGTGAGTAGTGGGCGTAAGAAGGCTCCTGGGGAGAATCCTTCTGATTTCTCTGTGCAGTTTTTCCTGTAACCTCAGCCTAGTCTATCATTCCCTTACCTTGGGTGGAGCTTAGTCCCAGCTTAGGGGTGACCCATTGTTGAGTGTGATGAGCAGTGAGGTCTAAGGCTGGGAGGTTCATGGAAGGTATGCACGTGGTTGGTGGAATTACCACAGTTTCAAAGATAAGTATCAGTTTTTGCTTAATATTATGTTTTGCATGCCTGTGATGCTTATGTGTTATCATGTATTATGTTGCGCATATGAGTTATTGTTAATGTCCTTGATGATCTATATTAGCAGTAATCATGTTCTTACTTTGTATTGTTTGATTAAATCTGTTAATTAGATTTAATATGCATGTTATATATATAAGTATGAGAATGTTTTGCGTGGTAGTATTTCCCGAAGAGTGGATTGGTGGTCGAGGACGTGACAATATGGTATCAGATTCATAGTTTCAACATTGAGCCTAGATGGGCCAGATAAGTGGTCTTTGGACCCAAGGTTTTCGAGAGGAAATTGTGTTTGGAGGACTAATTTTGAACCTTAGATTGTCTCTGAGTGATAAGGAGTTACTTGGTTGTGTCATGAATCTCGGGAGGAATAAGAGTAGAATAAAACTGCAATCGTAGATCAGTTGTACGAAGAATATCTAAACCGTCCAATCCACGTCTAGACACTTAGGACAGTGTGCAGAAGAGATCATATCTAGGCTATCATATCTGAGCCTGTGGACCAATAGTCGTTGGATCCCGGGAACGTGCACAAGGTTCAAAACCCTTTGGAGTTGCACAAGAGTGTGGATATCATGATACACGAAGTCCTGACTTCATCAATACCATCCATCTGGAGGGATGCGTGGAGAGCGATCAGCCTTTCGCTGACTCGTGACTTGAAAAGGTCAAAGGGCAAGTTTGTGAGAATTCATGAAACACGAATTCATGATTAGATCACAACCATTGATCAAGGAGAGATCTGGATCGTTAATTGTCTAGGAATAATTTCAGCATTTTGAGAACCAAGAGAAGTGATAAGTGTTGACGCACAGACTCCCGAAGCCCAAAATCGTGAAATCCCTATGAGCCAAAGTAGTGATTCGGTCTGACGTCATTGGGATGGATGAGGACACATGGGATATGTGTCATGTGCCAGTGGGTCCGGAAGGAAAAAGTAGAAGCAGTGGGGCCGGATGGCATCACCTAGAGTATCGTGGACCTTCTTAAGAGAAACACGTGTCACCACCCTAGTTGGTGACAGCTGTGTTGTGGGCCCAGTGGCTAGAAAGGTCAGAAGTTTGGAAGTTGGGAGTTGGAGAGGGAAGTGAGGGTGAGAGCCTCTAGTATCGAAATCTCGAAACCTCAAAACCTGAAACCCTGAAGTTCCGATTAGAGAATCTGGAGGCCTACCGCTTGGTCACTCCCTTGGTCATGTGGGTTTGGAAATTAAGATAAAAGGACTAAGGCCTGAGTGCACTACAGAGCTGAGAAGAGCTCAGAAAATTCATGGAAATTGAATGTTTCTTGAATCAAGTTGTTTATGAATGTTGTGGGAATTGTTAAGGAATAATGACCTGAAAAATTCTGGTTGTCTCCAAGTTGTGTTTGCAGAAGGTTAACGACTTCCAAAACCATTTATATTTTCCACTGAAGGAAAAGAAATGGGAAAGGTACAGAATGCTTCCAGTTCAGAGAACGAAGCAAAAGGAATGGTTGTTCATTTGGGAGTTGAAGGATCGAACTCCAATCGCCATGGTGAAGATATAGATAAGGAAGGAAACATGAAGAATATCATTGAAGGATTGCAAAAGGATGCCGAAACTTGCCGAGAAGATAGAATAAAGCTCAGAAAAGTTCAAGAAAAACAAGGTGAGTTTATCATAAAGATCTTAAATATTTTGGAGAGAATAGAAAAGAAGTTGGGTAACGAGAGTGACTCGAGCAGAACAAGGAGTCACCAAACTTTTGAGGGAAGAAGCTCAAGGAGTGTAGGTAGACACCATCATCACTCCCAAGGTAACTCCAAGAGAAGGACACACAGTAGTTCAAGTCCATCTCCTACTAGAAAGCATAGGAGATCTGGAGTGGATGAATTGAAGGGAGAGATGAACAAGATTAAGCCTCCTACGTTTGATGGAGAACATCAAAAGGAGGAAGATGTCGAGACATGGTTGCTTGGCATGAGAAAATATTTCCAACTACAGAATTATTCCTCTCATGCAAAAGGAAGAATTGTGATGTATCAATTGAAAGGAAAAGCATCCGTGTGGTGGGATCAGCTTGTGCAGGTGCAACACATTAGAGAGAAAGATATCACTTGGAAGGAATTCAAGAGGTATTTCGAGAAGAAATACTTGACTAAGAGATATTATGACAGGAAGATGAAAGAGTTATTTGAACTCAAGCTAGGCAGCATGACCATTGATGAGTATGAACATAGGTTCTTGGAATTGCTAAAGTATGTTATGTTCATCAAAGAGGAGACTGTCAAGATTCAAAGGTATTTGAATGGACTGAGCATAAAGGTTGAGTTGAATATTATGCATTTAGGGTCTTATGACTATCTAATTGGGATGGATTGGTTGGACCAGCACCATGCCATCTTGGACTGTCATAATAAGGCATTCACTTGCCTGGATGAGGAAGGGAATCAGAAAACAGTCTAAGGAATTCCCAGAGTTGTTTCTATAAGAGAATTCTCAGCAATGTAGCTGAAGAAGTGCTACAGAAAAGGTTGTCAATTATTTGCAGCCCATGTGGAAGAAACACCTAAGGATAAGGTGTCAAGTATCGAAGACAATGTGATACTAAAAGAGTTTGAATATGTATTTCAGGAGGTACTCGGACTGCCTCCGAAGAGATATATTGACTTCTCTATAAATTTGATGCCTAGAGCAGCTCTAGTGTCGAAAGCTCCTTACAAAATGAGTACGCTAGAGATAAAAGATTTACAATTACAACTTGAAGAGCTTCTGAAGAAGGGGTATATACACCCAAGTGTGTCACCTTGGGGAGCCTCGGTTCTGTTCGTGAAGAAGAAAGATGGAATGATGAGATTGTGTATATATTTCAATCAATTGAACAAAGTGACTGTAAAGAACAAGTATCCTCTGTCGAGGATTGATGATCTCTTCGATCAGTTGAAGGATGCAAAGATATTTTAGAAGATAGATATCAGGTCGAGATATCACCAGGTAAGGATAAAGGATGAAGACATCAACAAGACCACCTTTAGAACAAGGTATGGTCATTATGAGTTCACAATGGTGCCATTTGGGTTGTTAAATGCACCCGTTGTTTTTACGTGTCTGATGAATGGTGTATTCAAGGACTATTTGGAATAGTTTGTTAGTCTTTTTGGATGACATTTTGGTGTATTCCAAGTCAGAGGAAGAGCATGAACAACATCTGAGGATGGTGTTGCAAGTGCTAAGAGAGCACCAATTGTATGCCAAGTTGAGCAAGTGCTCATTTTATTAGGAGTAGATCCGTTACCTGGGGCATATTATTTCGAAGTATGGGATAGCTTTAGACCCTGAGAAGATTGAGGCCATTAGAGGATGGTCAGTGCCAAAGAACGTGATAGAATTTAGATCCTTAATGGGTTTAGCTAGTTATTATAGAAGGTTTATCACAGGGTTCTCAAGGATAGCTCACCCTATCACTTCCTTGCAAAGGAAGGAGAATAAGTTTCAATGGACAGAGGAATGTGAGAAAATATTTCAACGATTGAAGAAACTGTTAACTAGTGCTCCAATCTTGAGGATTGCAGATCCAAACGAAGATTTCATGGTGTGAACTCATGCATGCAAAGAAGGACTGGGAGGAGTCCTCAATCAGAATGGATTTGTAATTTGTTATGAATCCAAAAAGTTGAAAGAGCACGAAAGGAACTATGAAACTCATGATTTGGAGTTGGTAGCCATAGTACACGCTCTAAAGAAGTGGGAGCATTACCTCATGGGAAGGAGGTTTGAACTAAGAATAGGCCATAACGGTTTGAAGTACTTGTTTGATCAGCCAACCTTGAATGCTAGACAGAGTAGCTAGAATTTCTCTTTGAGTACGATTTTGATATCAAGCATATCAAAGGGAAGGAAAATAAAGTGGTTGATGCACTCAGCAAGAGAGTACATGAATTACATGCTACAGCCATTAGCATGTACCGAACTGATATAAAAGGAATAATTTTAGATACCACAAATGCAGATTTGTAGTACATGGAGCGAGTAGCAAAGCTACAGCAAGGTGAGATGCCACAGAAAGTGGAAAATTATAAATTGGAAACCGATGGAACACTTATGTACATGAACAGAATTTATGCACCTAATGTCCAGGACTTGAAACGTATGATTTTGCATGAAATGCATAATGTGCCTTATGTAGGGCACCCTGGATATCAGAAAACCATGGAAACAGTCAGGAAGCCATTACTTTTGGCCAAGTATGAAGAAGGATATTCCTGAATACATTGCCAAATGTATGGAGTGCCAGAAGGTTAAAGTGGAGCACAGACACCCAACAGGGTTACTCCAACCTTTAACCATTCCTGAGTGGAAGTGGGAAGTGGTGACAATGGACTTCATTATAGGATTTCCCAAGACTGGAAAACATCATAATTCAATTATGGTGGTGGTGGTAAAGCTTACAAAAGATGCCCATTTCATTTCATTAAATACTACTCACAAGGCAACAAATGTTGTCGACATCTTTATGAAGGAAGTGGCACGATTGCACGGGATTCCCAAGACAATTGTGTTCGACAGAGACCCGAAATTCACCTCGAATTTCTAGAAAGGGTTATTCAAAGGGTTTGGAACGAATTTCAATTTCAGTACAACTTATCATCTTGAGTCTGATGGATAGACAAAGAGGGTGAATAGAGTAATAAAAGACACACTAAGGATGTATGTGATGGAAAAACCATCAAAATGGGAAGACTAGCTGCACTTGGTAGAATTCGCCTACCATAATGGGTATCAAACATCATTGAAGATGAGCCCATTTGAATCACTTTATGGCAGAAAGTGCAATACTCCAGTAAGCTGGGATAATCCAGCTGATAGGGTAGTAGTTGGGCCAGAGTTGCTCGATGAAATGGAAGAACAAATACTAAAAATCAAGTAGAATTTAAAG